>OVAX01002405.1:0-29935 GCA_900406405.1 Lepidium africanum
ACCCAATTCACTCAAGGCTTCTTCTTTTTCCAGCCACCAAGATCATAATCTTAAGCTTCTTTCAATTATAAATCTAAAGAGGGGGTCTATAAACTGTGACTTCTAGCTGTTTGGACTTATACACTTACATCTTCTGGTTTTTTCTCCTTCTTAACCACAGGACTTATTCTTTCTTTTCCAATGCTTCTTAGAACCTTTCGTTTACTTTTTGCTACCCAAAACCTTTACTAGAACACTTCTTACTTTCAAGATTTTCTCCCCTTAGACTCTCCTTAGCTTATACCTTTATTTCCCTTTTTGCTATTTCATTCATTTCCGTGCTTAGACACAAGTATTCCACACCCAAAATCACAACCACTTAGTCCTAACATGGTCCAAAAATCATGGACCAGCATCTACATGAAGTCATGCCATTGTCAGTTCTCACCTAACACTTTATGCTAAGCTAATCCGAAAAAGGGGCCTCATATACACACATTAAGCAAATGATGGTCTGAAATGAGGTAAAGTGCATGGTGAGAAATTACTTGAATTAACAAGATAAATGCATGAGGAAAAATGAAATCCAAGTATTCTGTACAATCTACAAGCTCTATTATGATGTACATATTCAATAATTACAAGTCAGAATTACGGTTATCACTTAGTATGGAAAGGCATTAGATCACAACATGTTTCAGCTAAGGTATGAAATTCATTCAGAAATTCCTAGCATGATTCAACTTTCACTTTCAGAGCAAGAATAAATGCAGCTAACAACTATCAACAAGGGCAGTGAGTCTAGCAAGTCTAACAACAAGTTAACGGTAGTTGAGTCCTAATTCCCAATGCAAATCTAGACTCAATCCTAAATAGAGTGCAGCTACATGAACACACTGTTTTTTTGGTTTTGAAAAGGTTTATCAAATTTTTTAATGCTTTTCTATGCCTTAAATGCAATGCTATGTAATGAGATATACTGAAATGGAAAAAAAAAAACTTAATAGATTTTTACAGTATGTATGCAATGCATGAAAAACAAACTAAGAACACAAAAGCATAGTCAATATCCTCTAGAACCTTCCCCTAAACTTAAATCACACAGACCCTGTGTGTATAGAAGCTTGAAGGTGAATTCTAGACTAGCAAAGTAATACAGATGCAATTGTGGAAGAAAGAAAAAGTTGGAGTTTGGGTACCTTTGTGGCTGAGCTCGCCTTCCTCCTGGCGAGTTAGGATGAGCTCGCCTAGTACACTAGCGAGTGGGATTGACGAGGGCAGCTACATGGTGCCAAACTGACTTTTCTCGTCCCTTATAATGTCCTGATGCTTTTCTCTCATCATCATATCATCTCAGTGACTGTCCCAGACTCGTTCGGATCACTTTTGTGCATGAAAACCTTTCCAAGCAAGAGCTATATGGATAGAGCCGGTTTAGTATGTGATGACTTGAAAAATAGATGACCAATCACAAGAACAATAAAAGTTAGCAGAAGCAAACATTAACTAGAGCAAAGTATATGTACAAGGATATGCATGAGATTTCCTCCCAAGTGAGCTTGTTTATAGTCTCAAGCTCAAATCTTCACACCTATTTGATCTAGGGTGGATCATAGAGAACAGGTGGAGTCCTCTTTAAAATAGTTCCAGCAACTGTGAAGAGCTTAACTTTCTGCCCATTTCTGGAATATCCTCTCATTCCTTGCTAACCAAAGTAATGGCTCCAAAAGGCATAACCGTTTTGATGTTGAAAGGTCCTGACCAATCTGATTTGGGCTTTGTTTTGAAGAGAAGATGCTTGAGTTTAGCAAATGGCTTGGGACGATTGCTACTCTTCACCTTATACTCCATTGCTCCGTCCACATATCCAATTGGTTTCAAGACTATATCAGGCCCAAGATCAAGTGGTGGAAACTTACTCAGCTCTTTAGGAGACGGATTTTCAATCTCATTGCAACCAAACAAAGATTCAAGGCTTTCCCCATCAATGATTTCTTCAAATAGTGGAATTTTTATGCAGTAGTCACTAGCCTTGCCACTCTTAACCAATACAACCTGAGGAGGCTTAAGGGGTTTTATACAAAGCTTTGGCACTCTCTTAATTGATACACTCTGTCCTTTAATAGCTGGCTTCTGATTTAGATGCTCATGGAAAGGTTTTTGAGGCTGATATGGAGGTGGAGCTGAAGATTTGCTGAAATCCTTTGAAATTGCAGATTTTTGGACGTTTTGAGGCTGAACTCGCCTGGAGTGACGAGTTAGAGTGACGAGTTCAACCATTGAAGATGAGTTTGAAGCTTTTTTTGCCTCCCCTTTCTAAAGCACACTGTCCTCAATGTTAACAACAGTTTCAGCACGTGGAGAGAGAGCTCTTGGCTGCTTTTTAGAGCAATGAACTTGGCTATGTATTCCTTGGAAGGTTGAATGTTGTTACTTGGCGATTGTTCACTAGTCTTGACAAAGGAAAATGCCTATTGTCTCTCAACATATTGCAATCTTTCATTTAGAGCCTCAAACTTACAGTTCATCTCATTATGTGAGGCGTCGATCTTATCATTCACTTCAACAAAATTATGTGCAAATTCTGCATTGATGGACTTCTGGCCCTTTAGAATCTCCTGCAGCAAAGTCATAACTTCTAGAGGTGGTGAAGCAGTTGGCTTTGCTTGAGCTGGTTGAGGTGTGTGCACCTAATCTTGTTCAACTAGTTCTTCCTCCCATGCTATAACATGTTTAGCCGCATATGAATGCACCCGTCTTTGTTTTACCAACAATAACTTATCAATCTTTACATTGAGAAATTTAATTGTTTGTCTTCTCTCTGAAGCTGAGGCAACACCACTCCTTATACTTCAATCTGGTATAATGGTCTCCATGTTGCAGAAACCCAGAAACATAACTCAGATATCAAAATCGCTGATAACGTGCTGAGTTGAGGTGGAGATTTGGCTGTAGCTGAGCAACTCGTCAGGTGGACAGGCGAGCTGGACAGGCGAGGCAACCTGTGACTCACCAAAAACAGCAAAAACGAGTTAGTAACACATGGTGCAAAAGTCACCAGAACTTGATCTCAGAAAGTTCAAATTCCTAATTGAAACTATCAGAAACCCAGTTGGCAACAACGCCAATTTGGTAACAGGATTTTTACTCTTGTTGATCAAATCTATTGTAGTACAATAGGTATCAATCAGGAATCAATCTCAAGCAGTGGATTCTACATAATCAATGTCATTCTCATGAACACAGAACTTTACAAGTAAACCCAGACCTAACAATAATTAGCGAAATCTAATCAAACAAGCATGAAGAAACAATCCATAACATCCAACAATCAATCCAAACAATCAATCTCTTGAGCTAGACAAGATTATGTCAGTCAAGCATTTCATCAAACACTTGGTGGGTGGATGAATACAACAAATCATATTTCAAATAGCTACTAAGAAATAAGCATGAAGATCACTAAATCTGATGAGATCCTATCAATACTAAGCTTAAGCAACCTGGATTTCCCTAGTTCCACATAGATTTACCTCATTTCCTCAACACCCTAGTGAATCTACTTAAACTTTATAAGAAAAAGCATAAACCCAGAAAATAAAATAAAGTGCATAATTAGAAAGAGCAAAGAAAGACAAACAAACTTTATTAAAGAAACAAAATCTGAAACTCAATTAATTATTCAAGAGTCAAGCATGAAACAATGAACAAAAGAGAGAAAACAACACTTTGAATCTCAATTTCTGGAAATAAAAACGTGGATTATGTTTTTAGGGGTTAAAGGGCTATTTATAGTCCAAAAAGCCCAACCCTAGAAGGCTCAACGCGGAGAAAAAGTCAACAAAATATAACTCTGGAAGGCCAACTCACTCTGACGGCAAGTTGGATAGGCGAGTAGGTGAAATTCCATCTTCTGAGTTGTCACTCGCCAAGGTTCTGGAGAGTCAGGGGGGCGAGTCATTATTTTTGCATCCTGGAAATTGGTCCACTTGCTGGTTACAGAGAGTCATGCAGGCGAGTCATGTATCTGGGTGTCTTGGAACAGGTTCACTCGCAGGTCCACTCAGCAGGATGGCGAGTGAGGTGGGCGAGTGGCAGTTTTTCTAGCATAAATTCTTGACTCAGCTTGTTGAAGAGTAGTGAGGGCAAGTTGCACTAAATCTGGCCTAATTTTGCTCCAAAGTTGTGTTTAATCCTCAAGTCCAAGTTTATGATGCTCTTCATGTCCACTATGCTCTAAAATGATCCAAATAGCTCTAAAAGTACCTGAACAACTCCATATGCAACATGTATGCATTATGAACCTAAAAAGGACTCTAAAATGATGAGAATACTATGAATATGGATGCATTGTGCACTAAATACTGCTTTTAAATGTTCTAAAATGCAGACATATCAGCCAGCGGTAGGATAAAAAGTTGAATGTGATTTACTATGCGAGTAGAACGTTGGAAAATGCGTAGATCAAGTATACAACAACATAGAAGGAGTTGCTAACGATAGTCTTCGCCTTTGAAAAGTTCAGGTCTTACTTAGTTGGATCGAAGGTAATTGTCCATACTGANAAAAGAGTTGCTAACGATAGTCTTCGCCTTTGAAAAGTTCAGGTCTTACTTAGTTGGATTGAAGGTAATTGTCCATACTGATCATGCAGCTTTGAAGTATCTGATGAAGAAGAAAGACGCCAAGCCTAGGCTCTTGAGATGGATTCTATTGCTTCAGGAATTTGACATGGATATTGTTGATAAGCCAGGAGTCGAGAATGGAGTTATAGATCACCTCGCTAGGATGGTGGTGAATGATCCAATCCCTATAAATGACTCAATGCCAGAAGAACAACTTATGGTCATCAGAACAAAAGAAAAACAGACAGGACAGCTCAACTCGCCTACACGACTCGCCTACCTTGCAGCGAGTAGCAACCAACTCGCCTACTCACTAGCGAGTTCAACATTCTGGCTGTCCAGACTCAGACTAAGCTCGCTGGTTCTGATCTGCCTTGGTAAACTACCTGATAGTTAAAGAGAAGTACCCAAAAGCATGGACAAATACCAAAGGAAGAAGTTCTTCAAGGATATGAACAACTATTTTTGGGATGAGCCTTACCTATACAAGATAGGACAAGACATGCTATTTAGAAGATGCATAGCAGAAGACGAAGTTCAAGGGGTGTTGGAACACTGTCACGGATCAGCATATGGAGGTCATTTTGCAACATTCAAGACAGTTCAGAAGGTCATACAAGCTTGATTATGGTGGCCAACGATGTTCAATGATGCCCAAGCCTACATCTCTAAAGGTGACCCATGTCAACGAGCAGGAAACATTACTAAATGCAATGAGATGCCCCAGAATCCAATCCTACATATTGAGATATTTGATTGCTGGGGAATTGATTTTATGGGTCCATTTAACCCACCTTCAAGAGGTAACACTTATATATTGGTGGATGTTGACTATGTTTCAAAGTGGGTAGAAGCTCTAGCCTGTCATACCAATGACGCGAAGGTGGTGGTCAAGTTATTCAAGACGATAATTTTTCCAAGGTTTGGAGTTCCAAGAGTAGTAATCAGCGATGGTGGGTCTCATTTCATAAATAAGGCTTTTGAGAGCCCATTGAAGAAATATGGGGTCAGACACAAAGTTGCATCTCCTTATCATCCCCAAACGAGTGGTCGAGTAGAAGTCTCCAACAATCAGATTAAGGCTATACTTATTCAAGTGGTGAATGCATCCAAGAGAGATTGGGCAACAAGATTAGATAATGCACTGTGGGTATATCGAACAGCTCATAAAATGCCTATAGGGCGAACACCATTTCAGCTGTTGTATAGTAAAGCATGTCACCTTCCGGTTGAGATTGAATACAAAGCGATATGGGCAACGAAGTTCCTGAACTTTGATCTAAAGACAGCCCAAGAAAGAAAGCTCATTGACTTGCATGAACTTGAAGAAATAAGGCTTGATGCTTATGAGAGTTCTAAGATCTACAAGGAGAGGACTAAGGCTCTACATGATAAGCGGATAACGCCAAAAAGAATTTTAGTTGGTGATCAAGTTCTTCTCTATAATTCAAGGCTCAAATTTTTTCTAGGGAAGCTCAAGTCTCGTTGGTCTGGTCTATTCTAAGTTCAACAGGTTTTGCTGTATGGAGCAATCACACTATCCAACAAGAAGGGAGAACACTTCACAGTAAACGGGCAGAGAGTGAAGCCCTACTTGGCTGATGAGAGTATCCCCAAGAAGACCTTGGCTCTTCTCGATGAACCTTTTCGACCCTAAAAAATGAGCAAAGTCAAGCTCAATGACTCAAAACAAGCGCACTTAGGAGGCAGTCCCATAGTATCTTTGTACATATTTCCTGCTGTTTCATTTCGTTTTCTTTGTGTCATTTTGTAATCAGGATATAAGAGGCAGTACAATCCAGTAACAAGGCCGAGTGGCACAATTCTGGTCAAGAGGAAGCACGACTCGCCAGCTCAACTCGCTGAAAGAGGCCGAGTGTGAATTTTAGAACTGAAATCAACTTGACTCGCCTATGAGACTCGCCTGCTACAGCGAGTGAGGCTGATCAGGCATCAGAACTCCTTTCACAAGTTGCATCTGATCTGTTATTAATGAACTGGAACTTCCCTTTAAGCTTCTATGCACACATGGACTGTGTGATTTAAGTTTGAGGGAGGGTTCTATAGTTTACTAACTATACTTTTGTGATTCTTAGTTTGTTTTCTATGCATTGCATACATAGTGTAAAAATCCATTAAGATTTTTTATTTCAGCATACTTCATTGCATACCATATCATTTATGGCATATAAAAACCAAATAAATTTAGCTGCACTCTATTTAGGATTGAGTCTAGATTTACATTGGGAATTAGGACTCTGCTGCCATTAACTTGCTGTTAGACTTGCGAGACTTACTGCCCTCGTTGATAGTTGTCGGCTACATTCATTCTTGCTCTGAAAGTGAAAGTTGAACCATGCTAGAAATTTCTGAATGAATCTCATGCCTTAGCTGAAACATGTTGTGATCTAATGCATTTCCATACTAAGTGATAACCGTAATCCTGTGCATCATAATAGAGCTTGTGGATTGTACATAATACTTAGATTTCCTTTTCCATCATTCATCTATCTTGTTAATCCAAGTAGTTTCCTACCATGCACTTTACCTTATTTCAGACCATCATTTGCTTGTTGTGTGTATGTGAGGCCTCCTTTTCGGATTAACGTGCCATAAAGTGTTAGGTGAAAGCCGACAAAGGCATGACTTCATGTACATGCTGGTCCATGATTTTTGGACCAGATTAGGACTATGTGGTTGTGATTTTGGGTGTGGAATGCTTGTGTGTAAGCAGGGAAATGAATGAAAAGAGCAAAAAGGGAAAGAAAGGTATAAGCTAAGGAGAATCTAAGGGGAGAAAACGTTGAAAGTAAGAAGTGTTCTAGTAAAGGTTTTGGGTAGCAAAAAGTAAAAGAAGCCTTGAGTGAACTGGGTAGACTAGGATCATTTTCTAAGTTTAGATTGGATAGGTTAAGATCGAATTGGTTTTCACCTTTAGCATTATGCTGAAGCCTAATCTATTTCATAGAGTGGTCCCTTTTGCATTGATTGACCAGATTCTGGATGAGATCATTTTAATCTCTTAACCTTTACCTCTGACCAAACAAGCTCTATGATGTTGCATAGTTTGATTCATGGTTCCTGCTCAGTGAATAGTAAATGGATTGGTTGAAATGAATGCATATGTAGGTTGAGGCTGAGTTCAAATGGTTTTGTGATTGCCATGGCTAAACCTTCAAGTAAGGCTGTTATAATTGCATCTTACAACTGCCAACTAGGACATTGATTTTAACATTCGAATCAGCATGTTTTGGCTATGAGTTCCCAGCATTGCATCCTCTCTCCCTACTTGAGTCCTTGCACTTGCTTGAGGGCAAGCAAGATTTAAGTTTGGGCGAATTGATATGACTGCATTTTGGCTCATTGATATGTCTGCATTTTAGCACATTTAGAAGCATCATTTAGTGCACATTGCATCCATATTCATAGCATTCTCATCATTCTAGAGTCCCTTTTAGGTTCATATTGCATACATGTTACATATGGAGTTGTTTAGGTACTTTTGGAGCATAGTGGACGAGAGGAGCATCATAGACTTGAACTAGAAGGAGAAAAAACAAGTTTGGAGTGAAAATTGGACCCGATTCAGTTGGAATCTCTCACTCAACTCGCCACCCCAAGGCGAGTTAACATTCATAAAGGCACTATGAAGGCAACTCGGACCTAGGACTCGAAGTGAGTGGCCAGTTGCAACCCAGTTTTTGACAACTCACCTGTGCAGCTCACCTACATGGCTAGTTACTATCCTAGAAACTTATTTTGTTGACTTTTTCTCCGCGTTGACCCGTTTAGGGTTGGGCTTTTTCGACTATAAATAGTCTTTTTTACCTATTGAGCAGACATGAACGTTTTAGAATTGGAGATTCAAGTGTTGCTTTTCTCTCTTTGCTTATGGATTTATGCTTAGATCTTGTATGAATGATTGATTCTGTGATTCAGCTTGTTTAATGTATCTTGTTCATCTTTTTCTTCTCTCTCTAATCATGTTCTTTATTTCATTTTCTGGGTTTAATTTATTTTCATGATCCTTGAGTAGATTGCTTAGGGGAATTGAGGAGATGGGATAGATCTTGGTAGATTTAGTGTTTTGATTGCTTATACAAGGTTGTTCATGCTAGATTTCTCCATTCTAGGTGCTCTTCATACTTATTTCATTCTGGCCATTTGAAATTTGATCTCATGCATTCATGCACACAAGGGGTTTGTAAAAATGCTAGATAGAACCTAGAGTTGGAATCTGCTCCTTTTGCCTAAGAGATTAGATGATTAGGGTGCTGGTTAGGCTAGATAGATAGTTTTTAATGCTTTCCCTACTGTAGTTACCATGAGAATGACTTTGACTATAGCTAAGAGAAGGTTAAAATTCATGAGAGTGACTCTGATTACTGTTGTTATCTATGGCTTAGAGATCACCCCATTAGGTTGTTGGATAGGTGATTAGTCACTAGGACTGCTGAGATCAATGACCTTTACTCCTAAAGACCCCTCCTCAGTTTGTTTATATCTTAGCTCTGCCACTTGCATTTTGATTGTAATTGTTGCTCTGTTTTCCTTTCCATTGCTCTGTTTTTATGTTTCATGCTCTGTTTCCAGCCTACTCTGTTTTGTCTGCTTGAATCTTCTAGCTTTGATTAGATTGCGCTTAAATTAGATAGCCTAAGAATACCCTTAGTGCTAGCAAAAAGCTGATTTGGTTCGATACCTCAAGTACTACGACGATTTGATAACACAGAGGGGTTTAGAAACCTTGTTATCACTCATTTAGAAGCATAATTTAGCATACTTTGTATCCATATTCATGGCATTCTCATCATTTTAGATTTCTATTAGGTTTATATTACATGCTTTGTATTCATATTGCATACATTTGCATATGGAGTGATTCTAGGTACTTTGAAGTAGCAATGGATGTGAAACTGACAAGCTCGCTGGACCAACTCACCATCTACAGGCGAGTGAACTCTCTTAAAGATTCACCAGAAGCAACTCGAACCTGCAGCTCGGAGTAAGCAGCGAGTGGACCAATTTCCAGGATGCAGAAATAATGGCTCGCCTCCCTAACTCTCTAGAACCATAGCAAGTGACCTTTCAGAAGATTGAATTTGGCTCACCCGCCCGACCAAGCCAACAGTGCGAGTTGGCCTTCCAAAATTATGTTTTGTTGACTTTTTCTCCATGTTGACTCTTCTAGGGTTGGGCTTTTTGGAGTATAAATAGCCCTTTAACCCCTAAAAACAAAGGACACGTTTTATTTTCCAGATTTGAGGATTGAAATTGTAGTTTTCTCTCTTTTGTTCATGGTTTAATGATTAGATCCTGAATGATTGATTGATTTTCAGATTTAGCTTGTTTAATAAATTTTGCTTACCTTTCTCTGCTCTTTCTAATCATGCAATTCATTTCATTTTATGGGTTTGAGTTAATTTCCATGAACATTGAGTAGTTAGCTTAGGGGAATTGAGGAGATGGGATAGATATTAGTAGATCTAGTTATCTGATTGCTTATCCAAGGTTATTAATGCTAGATCTCTCCAATCTAGGTGTACTTCATGCCTATTTCATTCTGGCCATGTGAAATTTGATTATATGTATTCATGCACACAAGGTGTTTGTAGAAATGCTAGATTGAACTTAGACTTGGAATCTGCCTCTTTTGCCTAAGAGATTGGTTGCTTAGGGTGGTGATTAGGTTAGATAGATAGTTCTTAATGCTTATCTTGCTGTGATCACCATGAGAATGGCTTTGGTTGTAGCTAAGGAAATGTTAGACTTCATGAGAATGAACCTGATTGTTATTGTTATCTTTGGCTTAGAGATCTTCCCACTAGGTTGTTAGATAAGTAATTAGTCACTAGGTCTACTGAGATTGTTGACCCTAGCTCCTCGAGACCCATTATCATTCCGTTTATTGCTTAATTTAGTCAAGCTTATTTCGATTTTAGCAATTGCTCTATTTTCTATCCATCGCTCTATTTTTATATTAATGCTCTGTTTTGCTTGCTTGAACTTTCTCTGTGAAACTAGATTGCACTTGAATTAGATAGCCTAAGAATAGTGCTAGCAGCACACTTATTGGTTCGATACCTCAAGTACTACGAGGATTTGATAACATAGAGGGGTGAAAATCCTGTTATCTGACAACACCGAGACACTCAACAAGACGAACTCCTTTTATTCTCTCTCATGGAATGGAAACAATGGCACCAGCAGAAGCAACAGTTCCAACTTTGCGTTGGGAACGTTTTCCCGAAAACAAAAGTTCAAACGACGAAGCAATGGAAGCTAGTATTAACGACTTGGAAGAAGAACGAGACGAAGTACTTCTCAGAGTGCCGAACTATCAATAACATGCCGCAAAATACTACAACAAGAAGGTTCGTGGACGACAGTTCACAGTAAGAGATCTGGTACTCCGAAAAGTGTTCGAGAACATGGTTAAGCTAAATGCAGGAAAACTCGACACCAACTTGGAAAGGCCACACATCATTTGCAAAGTTGTAAAACCCGAAGTTTACAAGATCGCAACTATGGAAGGAGAAATGGTTCCACGAAGTTGGAACTCCATCAATTTGAAGCAGTATTACTACTGAAGACGCGCCAACTCAGCGACTAGATGCATTTCTTGATGAATCTCTATTTAATTAACTATGTAATCAGAACTATGTCTTGGCTTGATCCTTTCAGGGTACGTAGGTAGCCTTTCGGTGCAGCTAAAACTAAATAATTTTTTATAAGTCCCTATTTCGGGTTCGGCAAAAAAAAAAGAGAAAAAATTAAAGGGTTACACCCTAACTCGCGAAACGTCGAGACTAAAATTCTCGAAAAAGACGAAACATAGTTTCATACAAAATGACGGGATTCATTCTCGCAAAGACAAAGCATAGCTTTGTACAGATTTACCAAAGTTGAATCTTCAATGAAGACGAAACATAGTTTCGTACAGATTTACGAGAAGAAATTCTCGGCAAAGACAAAGCATAACTTTGTACAGATTTACCAAGGTTGATTCCTTGATGAAGATGAAACATAGTTTCGTACGGATTTACAAGATTAAATTCTCGACATAGACAAAGCATAACTTTGTACAAATTTACCGAGGTTGAATCCTCGATGAAGACAAAACATAGTTTCGTACAGATTTACAAGATTAAATTCTCAACAAAGACAAAGTATAACTTTGTACAGATTTACTAAGGTTGAATCCTCGATGAAGACGAAACATAGTTTTGTATAGATTTGTGAGATTAAATCCTCGACAAGGACAAAACATAGCTTGAAAACAACATCCCTACGAAATATCATTTTTGAGATCAAAATTCTTACTTAAAAAACTTACTCAACTTTAAGGGCCACACAGCGAAGGTTCTCTTCCTAACAAACGAGATGAAACTCTCAAACTTAGGAAGAAACTTAGCTAAACATGCAAAAACAAGAAAAGATCTTAGAGATTAAAATTCACATTTTTCCTAGGTATTATACAAAATTACGAGTCAATCTTTTGACTAGTTCTTGATTTCAGATTTCGAAGTCGTAAACAAATTTGAATATCATACTTTATTTATAAAATAATAACAATGTTTATTACGCAGAAAAGTAATTACAAGACAAGCATCAATTACAAGAATCAAAAAGACGACTATGAAGAAAGTCAAACATTGATTACAAGAATCAAAGAGATGACTCTGAAAAAGCCAAAACGTCGATTACAAGAATCAAAAAGATGACTCTGCAAAATGCCGAGATGAAATTGGCTACAAAAATTCAGACAAATTTTGTTTTTTATCATTTCCTAGTCTGACTATTACTGTGCGAAGCTTTGCCAATCTCAAACAATGGGACAACCAAGTGTCCAGAAAGCAGCATCGTCAAATTCTCCCTGTTGACAATTTCCTTGAAATCGTTCAATTTAGCAGTTATCAAGTCTATAACTGCCGCAAGAATATTGATGCCTCGGTTGGAAAGCAATTGGAGAACATTAGTTGACCAAGATATTGGGCATAAGACAACCATGCTTCCAAGTTCACTTCCAAATCATTAAACTGAGCAACAATTCGGTTAAAGCGCTCAATAAGTTAATCAAGAAGACCTTGGAAGATATTCTTTTTCTTGTTTTTTAGAACTTAACGAAGCCGGGAGTCAAAATTCTCCTTTATGGAGTCAAACTCGGCCTGAAGCCCTTAAAGCTTGTCATTTGCCTTCTCGGTGGACTTGAAGGCAATGTTCTGGTCCGATTCAACGCAGCTAAGTGACTCTGTCAAAGCCGCATTCTGTTCCACCAACTTTAGAACGTTCTCACATTCTACCTTCAACTTATCCTTAACACGAGCGAGTTCTTCTTCAACAGTAGTAAGCCTGGATTTGGCCTCCACCACTTCGAGATGAGTTTGGCCGGCTCGGCTAGTAAGATTAGAGTTTCTCCGAACGTTTTGATCAATGTTAGCGCAGAACCTCTCGCGCTCCAGTAAGATGTTATTCAAGTATGCGATAAACTACAAAGACTTCAATAAAGTTAAAGTCAGAAAAGGCTAAGGGGAAATAACAACGAAACCAAGCTCGGCAAAATAAACTCACGCGGAATAGCAAGAACGCAGCCTCTTCGTACTCCTCACGATTCTCCATTTGATCCGAAAAAGGGAGAAACTCAAAAATAGTTCTGATCCGACGCATCAGATCAGCACACTCCGTGCGAAACTCCAAGATTGACCTCAGATCGGAGTGATTGTGGGGGAAACGGAACGTTAGAGGAGCCACCTCGAGAAGCGCCTCCAAGAGAAGTGATCCTAGGGGGATCAACCCTTGTTCTCTTTGCAGGTCGCGAGTTTCCGCGACCAGATCCTGAAGGAACCTCGAAAATGTCCCGAGTCGGAACAGTAGAGGATCTAGTATCACTAGAAGATCCTCCAGAAGGACGAGCATTCATCCCGTCGAGAGCAGCGTTTAAATCCTCTTCAACTTTCGGAAGTCGAAAATCATCAAGACCCATTTGTGTTTAAGGAAGGAGAGTTAGAAAGAAAAATGTAAAAGTCTTAAGTCGGAAGATAACTTAGAAGAAGGACGAGTACAAAAGTTAGTGAAGATTTTCTTCGCAAGAATGAAGTGAATGGTAAAAGAAAGATAACGCGGTATTTATAGAAAATTACTGGAAGCCGGAACGATGCAGAACAGTAATTATTACTCAATGGGTGAAAACCTATTCAACCGCCAGAGTAACCCAATCGCAGGATGACACGTGGACCGAAGATTCTAGAATTAGGTAAACTTCCCGACTCGGAAATTCTGCTACAATTTTCCGAGTCTGGGGGGACAACTGTTGGAGGTGGATCCGAGATCTTACTTCTGTCAATGGGAAACAATGGGCGAATATTCTAAGTCTTGAACTAGGCAGGATTATCGAAGTGTCAACTCGGAAGAATTCCTTCTCGGAAGTGCGTTAAGCATGAAAGAAGTCGGACGACACGTCATCAAGCAAGGAAATGGATATTTTCATATTCCGACAAGGAAAATTTCCGAAAATCAAGCTAAGATCTTCTAGATAAGATCATATATAAACAATTGTAACATTTCCTTTTTGAAAACTACATTGTAACCACTTCTATAATCTATAAATGAAGGAGCAAATCCTTCAAACGAAGGATCGGCTTTTTGACACACACATTAAGCAATACAACTTTACTCGGCAATCTTTTTTGCTATTTGGCAATCAACTTCTTCTCTTCAAATCCTCAAGAGTCTTTGCCATTTCTTCCCTCTTAAAATTAGAATTTCGGATTTAGCACCATTGTGCTAGACCCGGTTCAAACAATTATGAAAATTGTCAATTTGTTTGATGGAAAATATAGAAATATATATTTAAAATCGCCAATTTGGTAAACAAAAAATGTGTACATTTTTTCTAATGTATTTAGTCATTTTTAGACCACATTCACCGTAGCCTAAAATTAGGTTTAAATGTTTCATATTCTCCATATAAATTTGACGTGATACAAATATATAGTCAACAAAAAGTATAAACAAAAAAATGCTACTAACAGTTTTCATTTATATTTGAAATTATAGAACAATTTTCTTTTGTATTTATTTTATTAGGAAATATTTTATAATATACATAAAATAATAAAAATATTTCATGATAACAGGTTTATAAATCTAAATGAACACATATTTTAAAATATATACAAAATGTATTTGTACTTAATATATTAAAACTAAATTTCTGAACTTCTTATATCAATTTACAATAACTACAATTTTTTAAAATTATTTATTTATTGGTAAAAAGATTTCGTCATTTATTTCAAACGAAGTCATTTATGTTTAAATTATAAACCAGTTTTCTTTTGTATTTATTTTATTACGAAATAGTTTATGATAATATAAAATAATAAAAAAATTCATGATAACGGCTTTATAATTTTAAATGAACACATATTTCAAAATCAAAATGAACATGATTACAAAAGGCAAAATGAATACGGGTTTAAAAACCATAATTTTGGATAACTTTTGGCAATAGTGAATTATTAAGTTCATGGGTCTAAATAAGTAGAATAATATATATTTATGAATATAACTATATTTTGTTATATGTGAAAAATATATTTATATTATTGTTTTCATTTTATATTTTCATTATCTCATGATATTACTTAAAATGTATACCAATTTTATTTGTACTTAATAAATTAAGTCTAAATTTTTGAATTTATTATATTAATAAATTTTTTAAAACTTATTATTTATTAGTAAAAAAATTTTTGTCATTTGTTTTGAACGAATTCATTTTTATTTTACATTATGAAACAATTTTCTTTTTTATTTATACTATTAGGAAAAAATTATAATATACATTTATAAATCTAAATTAATATATTTCTCAAAATCTAAATGAACACATCTTTGAAAACTAAAATGAATAGGGGTCTAAAAATCTAAATGAACGCGGATCTAAAACCTTAAATGAACAAATATCTATAAATCTATATGAACACGGATCTAAAACCTAAATGAATACGTGTCTAAAAACTTAATGAATATGGATTTAAAAAATTAACACAAGAAAAAAAAAGTATATACGAACATTGTAATGAATCAAAATCTTAGTAAACAGAGATTGGAAAATATATTTCGTGTACAACACGAGGTATCATTGTAAACTGTTTTTATTTGATTAAATATATAAAAAATGAATAAATTAGCATATACAAACCAAACCATGAATAAGAAAGAAAAACTAATGGCACATATAAATATTATAAATAAACATAAATTTCTTTTTTATAAAAAATATCTCGTGCACAACATGGGTAATCAACTAGTATATAGTAAGTCCTGATCAGTTGTTTGAATTACTTTGCTCATGAGGTATTGCCCGCTCAGCACTGTAGCAGTAAGAATGTGGCAGCTTAACTAGCCCACAACTCCTGTAAAACACAACAGTGCCGTTATGCACACAATGTTAATGTGGTACTAAGAATTAGATAAAAGACGATAACAAGTTGTTTCAAGAAGCAGCCTCATGTTTATTACAGACCAACAAACACAACAAGCTCTTCCATCAAAGTCTATTTACTTGCAAACTATACTAGAATTAGAAAAGATTATACAGTTTTTCTTCAGCAGCATTAGTTTCTGAATGTTATAAAGCCCTTCTATGACTTTCCAATGCCAAATTGAGTACCAAATATCGCCAATAGATAAATCAAGAACTATCAAATCATAATGAGATAGCAGAGAATGAACGTATTCATCTCTTATTTTTGAAACCTTCATTATTCAAAAGAGAAAAGCTACAGTTAACACAAACAAATCTTTCCATACGACAAAAAAAACCATTTTCTTGACGATTAAAGGTCAATGATTTTAAGTCTAAATATATCAAATCAGAATACAATATATAACAAATTTGAAGAGTAATATCCAAAAATAGCCAAAGAAACGACAGTAATGAGACAATGGCCTTTGATTCTTATCAGCTAAAGTTAAAATTCTGGTGATTATGATCTCAAAACTACAAGAAAACACATCGTTTGCAAGGGCTGAAATCTTTGCAAATTCCTAGCAAATCGCGATTTACAATGGCCTTGCTAAGGATTTCGATCCCTCGCAAATCAATAGTCGCAAATCGATATACCTTGCAAGTCCTTAGCAACATTTGCGAGAGAAAATTTCCTCCCGGAACCTTTGCAAAAGATCCCTCACAATACTCTCGCAGATACTTGCTAGTTACTTGTGAGGGAAAGTTTGCGATGGAGTTGCGAGAAACGTTTTTGTGAAGAATAACGTTGCGAGGGAGTTGGTAGGCACAGAATTGCGAGGTATTTGCTAGACATTGGTTTGCGAGGGAGTTGCTATACATGAGTTTGCGAGGGAATTGCTAGGCATGCCTTTGCGAGGGACTTGCTAGGCATGGTTTTGCAAGGGAGTTACTAGGCATGTTTTGCGATGGATTTGCTAGGCATGTTTTGTGATGGATTTGCTAGGCCCGCATTTGCAAGGGATTTGCTAGGGACCCGATTTTAATTTATTTCAAATAAAATTTATATTAAAATTCTATTTTAAATTAACTATTAAATTTATATTAAACACTTTGTAGGAGTGACCTAGTAAAGAAAAATTATATTTGTTAGTTTGCTCAAAATAAAGTGAAAAGTTTATGAAAAATTTAATACAAACATACCTCTACAAAGTGTTTGTTCTCCTGCGCAGTGGATAACTCGACAAATCCAGTGCTCTCATCACCATCATGTTGAGTCAACTGCGACATTTTTGCAGTGATATCTCTAGAGCCACTCTGGTTTTTTGTCGACAAAAGATCCATCAGATTTCCACTTCGTACGATAAATAACCGATAAAATAGTCATAAACAAAAATTCACGTTGCATGCATATATCCGATGGAAGATTGTATGGCGTCAATATGACAGGCTAAAGAGAATATTACCTCCCAGACAAACCAAATGGACTAAATCTATTAGTGCATAAACCAAGATTGACATTTCTAGACTCTTTAGCAAAGTCAAAATATACCGTCTGAAATCGTTTCTAAGCCTTTGCATCTGACAAATGTGTAAAATCCCCATCATTTACTGTATGTTATGCATGCCATCTCATTGCCATTGATGTCCTTTCCGAATGCTATAATCGTTTTAATATATCCGTGATTGGTAAGTACCACATATGTTTGTATGGGACACGACTTCTTCCACTTGTTGCTCGATATCTTGGCTTCCCACAAAATCGACATTCCTGTAGCTTATAATCATCTTTCCAGAAAATCATGCAATTGTCAATGCATACATCAATCATTTCTGATGGTAATCCAAGACCCACAACTAACTCCCGCAATTCATAATAACTCTCAGCAGAATTATTATCTTTTAACAAATACTGCCAAAATGCATCCACTAATTGATTCATACTTCTCTCAGTTATGTTTCCTTCACTTTTAATAGACACCAATGTAGATGATAATGACAGTTTAGATAGACCCTCTCCACATCCCTCATAAATAGGTTGATTTGCAACATCTAGCATATCATAAAACTGTTTTGCTTAAGGGTTAGGTTCTTCAATAGTATTTTCACCAACTACATGAATAGATTCATGATATGCACATGTAACCATATCATGAAACCTATTTCCTTGAAGATGCTCATAATTTTCAAATATATTTCCACCATAATTATAATTTGCATTATGACTAGGTTGACAACCAGCACCCGTACTACTACTTCATGCACCCTGACTACAACCTTCCACATGCGATAACCACACATAAAAGCTCGGAGTAAACCCTCTATTATAGACATGTCTTTTAACAATATCAATTGACAAATATTTGGTGTTACCACACTTTCGACATGAACAAAAGATGTTACCATCATTTGGAGAAAATGAGTTATTAGCCACGTGATTTATGAATGCTCGCGACTCGTCTCGAAAATTTCTTGTCACTTCTCCGGTCTCTAGATGTTTTCGATTATACATCAATCGTCGTAATGTGAACAGTTCATGTTCTAAAGCCATTTCTTTTCTTCCCCGAATTTTTTTTTCTAAGATTTTGTTTTCCACGAAAATATTTTCTCTCTCTAATGTGTTTATGATTTGGTGTGAAACTTCAATCTCGTGGTGGACTATCTATAGAGAAAAGAAAAAAGTTGTTATGGATTTGCAAGAGATATTTTGAGGGATTTGCAAGAGAATCTTATTTTGCGAGGCTTTGGCAAGGGATTTTCTCAAATATTAGGTACCGCGCACTATAGACGTTACCCAACTTCTTTCACTGAAATTTACAAGGGAAATGTTCCATCGCAACGACCTCGCAAATTTTCTAGAGAATTTTTTTTAGGGTTTGCGGTGGTTTTGCCTGAGAAGTCATCCATAGCATATCCCTCACATACATGCGAGGGATTTTTACTGTCTCACAATTCCCTCGCAAGTTTGTAAGAGATTTTAACTTCTCGCAACTGTGCTAGGGATTTGCTATGGATTGGTTTTCCTAGCAAACCTCTAGCAACACCATCGCAAATTTGTGATGAAATTTTTTGCTAGCAAAACTCCCTCGCAAACAGAGTGTTTTCTTGTAGTGCAAGTTTGAATTTTTAGCAGAAAATGTAAGGTTGACTTATAAGACGACCAATAGTGAACCTCCTTAAAACCGCTTAAAAAAAAATTCAACTAAGGGAGCAAATTCCAAAAGCCACAATAGTTAAAACCCTAAACTTCTCATATTTGTAGTGGTAAATGAAATGGGGAAAACCGAATGAAGAAAATGTTAGTCTATACCTCCTTCTCGGGCACAACCATTAGCTCCATGGATCCACCAAAAGAGTAACGCGAAAAAACAAAACTGAAACTCTTCTCATCAATAAGATTGGATTGATCTTGATAAATTTTAGGTAAAATCGGCTGCGGAGAAGTGATAGGGAAATCGATGGTGCCACCTAAAGGAGGAGAAATCGCAAAAACATGACTAAAGTTTTGGGGTTTTAACATGAGTCGCGAATTAACCGCAGTGCATTTTAGTCATCAGTCTCAACGCCATTACTTTAAGTTCTTTAAGGCTGAGGGTGACGGTGGCGATGCGGAGGACGAGTCTTGTACAACCACACATACAACAAAGAAGAAAAAACACAACAACGTTGTTTCATCTAGCAATGGTACTCTACTTACCTACATCATAACAAACAAATATCAAATAATCCAGACTGCAGGTTAGACGGAGTGTTACGTAAATCGGTCACAATGGGGTCCAAGTTTTTGTAAGTTTTTTCTTTGCGAAATTGGTAAAAAATGTCATTCATGGGCCAAAATTGTGCTAAATACCATAGAAACAATACCTTTTCCAAACCGTCACAACAAATATATTTATATTATGTCAAATATGCATTTAGATACTCTAAATGATAGCTAGTGAGCGATGGAAGTGACGGGATGACAGAAGCTATGAGACACGAAAGAGAAACACAAGGGGCAAATAAGGAGAAGACATTGACACATAGGGAGGGGGCATTTCAAAATGCAGCGAACACATAAACATATATGAACATAAAAGAAAAAAGACGTGGACGTAAAATTTAAACAAAATGGGTATGTCCATGTCTACGTCCCCAGAGAAATGGTTGAAACCTTTCAACATCACTACAGTTGAAGTAGAATTGACAACATCAATTTGGTAATTTTTAGATGTGGGGTTGGGTGATCGTTGGTTGTTTTTAACGTCTTCAGTTTAGTCTCACTGGAATTTTGCCATGGATATCTAGGTAATTTATATGCCATCATGTTTCTTCTTTTCCTATCGTCAATTCTCCTTCAATTATGGCGATGTTGAAAGGTTTCAACTATTGCTCTGGGGATGTAAACATGGACATACCCATGGTTATAAACTTACATCCTTATTATTTTTCTGTTCCTATCAGATAAAATTTTATGCCCATGTTTTACGTCCACGTTCATATATGTTACTATGTTCGTCGCGTTTTAAAATGCCACCTACCCATGTGTCAATGTTCGATCTCCTTATTTACCCCTTATGTTTTTCTTTCCTGTCTCATGGCTTCTATCATCCTATCACTTCTACCACTCACCAGCTATCACTTATAGTAACTAAATGCATATTTGTCATATAACATAAATATATTTGTTGTGACACTTTGGAAAAGATATTGTTTCTATGGTATTTAACACAATTTCGGCCCATGAAAATAGTCCTCCAGATCACAAGCTTTCGTCCTTGCTTAGTTCCATTCAAAGATTTAAGCTCACACTCTCTGGTTCATGATCATCTTCCTCCTTTAATTGGTTAACCATCGAGTCTCTGCCAAAATCAAAGTTGCCGAGCTTACCGCGATCCACGAGATTTCAACAATATCTATCTTCTTCTTTCGGTAGAGGACGTTGTCGAGTTGGGTAAGTTTCCTGTTTGATTTTGCTGTGACAGCGTTGTGTGGACAAGATTCACCCGTTGGTGACTAGATTTACCAAATTTTGCACCATGCCCTCTTCTGCCACTAAAGGATGACAATTTTTAGATGTGGGGTTGGGTGATCGTTGGTTGTTCTTAACGTCTTCGGGTTAGTCTCACTAGAATTTTGCCAGGGATATCTAAGTAATTTCTGTGCTACTATGTTTCTTTTTCTTCTTGTTGTCAATTCTACTTCAACTGTAGTGATGTTGAAAGGTTTCAACCATTTCTCTGGGGACGTAGACATGGACATACCCATTTTGTTTAAAATTTTACGTCCATGTCTTTTTTCTTTTATGTTCATATATGTTTATGTGTTCGCTGCATTTTGAAATGCCCCCTTCCCATGTGTCAATGTCTTCTCCTTATTTGCCCCTTGTGTTTCTCTTTCCTGTCTCATAGCTTCTGTCATCATTCTATAGTCCATTTTCATAGCATTCTCATCATTCTATAGTCCTTTTTAGGTTCATATTGTATACATGTTGCATATGGAGTTGTTTAGGTACTTTTGGAGCTATTTGGATCATTTTGGAGCATAGTGGACGTGAGGAGTATCATAGACTTGGACTTTAGGAGGAAACACAACTTTTGATCAAAAATTAGGCCAGATTTAGTGCAACTCGCCCTCACAACTCTCCAACAGGCTGAGTCAAGAACTTATGCTGGAAAAATTACCACTCGCCCACCTCACTCGCCATCATAATGAGTGGACCTGCGAGTGAACCTGTTCCAAGACACTCAGATGCATGAATCGCTTGCATGACTCTCTGTAACCAGTGAGTGGGCCAATTTCCAGGATACAGAAATAATGACTCGCCCCCTGACTCTCCAGAACCTCGGCGAGTGACAACTCAGAAGATGGTATTCACCTACTCGCCTGTCCAACTCGCCGTCAGAGCGAGTTTGGCTTTCCAGAATTGTATTTTGTTGACTTTTTTTCTGCGTTGACCCTTCTAGAGTTGGGCTTTTTGGACTATAAATAGCCTTTTAATCCCTAAAAACACTATCCATGTTTTTACCTCTTTGTTCTTGAGAAAAACACCACAAAACTGTCTCTACGTTTGTGATAAGATCTATGGTTTAATTTTAAGTATTTGGCTTTGATTTTTATATCATTCTTCTTATTTTTCTTTGCTTTTTAAGATTCATGCACTTGTTTTATTTTCTGGGTTTGTGTTCTTGGTCACAAAATCTAAGTAGATTCTTTAGGGTGAGTGAGGAAGAAGGATAGATCTAGGCTTGATCATGGTTTTTTGACTCTACTGCCATTAACTTGCTGTTAGATTTGCTAGACTCACTACCCTCGTTGATAGTTGTTGGCTACATTCATTCTTGCTCTGAAAGTGAAAGTTGAACCATCCTAGGAATTTCTGAATGAATCTCATGCCTTAGCTGAAACATGTTGTGATCTAATGCCTTTCCATACTAAGTGATAATCGTAATCCTGACTTGTAATTATCGAACCTGTGCATCATAATAGAGCTTGTGGATGGTACATAATACTTGGATTTCCTTTTCCATCATGCATCTATCTTGGTAATCTAAGTAGTTTCCCACCAAGCACTTTACCTCATTTCAGACCATCATTTGCTTGTTGTGTGTATGTGAGGCCTTCTTTTCGGATTAACTTGGCATAATGTGTTAGGTGATAGTTGACAAGGGTATGACTTCATGTAGATGCTGGTCCACGATTTTTGGACCAGCTTAGGACTAGGTGGTTGTGATTTTGGGTGTGAAATGCTTGTGTCTAAGCAGGGACAGAAATGAAAAGAGCAAAAAAGGAAAGAAAGGTATAAGCTAAGGAGAGTCTAAGGGGAGAAAATGCTGAAAGTAAAAAGTGTTTTAGTAAAGGTTTTGGGTAACAAAAAGTAAAAGAAAGGTTCTAAGAAGCATTGGAAAAGAAAGAATAAGTCTTGTGGTTAAGAAGGAGAAAGAACCAGAAGATGTAAGTGTATAAGTCCCAAATAGCTAGAAGTCACAGTTTATAGACCCCCTCTTAGATTTATGATTGGAAGAATCTTAAGATTATGATCTTGGTGGCTGGAAAAAGAAGAAGCCTTGAGTGAATTGGGTAGACTAGGATCATTTTCTGGATTTAGATTGGATAAGTTGAGATCAAATTGGGTGCATAGGTAGATGGAGTCATGCTTTGTATGCATCTATTGGTTCTCACCTTTAGCATTATACTGAAGCCTAATCCATTTCATAGAGTGATCCCTTTTGCATTGATTGACTAGATTCTCAAAGAGATCATTTTAATTTCTTAGCCTTTACCCTTGACCAAATGAGCTTTATGATGTTGCATAGTTAGATTCATGGTTTCCTGCTCAATGAATGTTAAATGGATTGGTTGAAGTGAATGCTTATGTAGGTTGAGGATGACTTCAATCGATTTTGTGATTGCCATGGCTAAACCTTCAAGTAAGGCTGCTTGAATTGCAGCTTAGAACTACCATCTAGGACATTGATTTTAACATTTGAATCAGCAAGTTTTGGCTCTGAGTTCCCAACATTGCATCCTCTCTTCTTGAGTCTTTTTACTTGCTTGAGGGCAAGCAAGATCTATGTTTGGGAGAGTTAATATGTCTGCATTTTAGCACATTTAAAAGCATCATTTAGTGCATATTGCATCTATATTCATAGCATTCTCATCATTCTAGAGTCCCTTTTAGGTTCATATTGCATACATGTTGCATATGGAGTTGTTTAGGTACTTTTGGAGCTATTTCGATCATTTTGGAGCACATTGGAGGCGACTCAGACTTGTGTCACGGATGCAGGCTACAAGTGAACCTATTTCCATGATGCAAAATAATGACTCGCCTGTATGACTCTCCATAACCAGAGAGTGAACTTGTTTTCAAGATGCAGAAATAATGACTCACCTGTATGATTTTCTGTAACCAGCGAGTGAACTAGTTTCTAGGATGCATAAATAATGACTCACCTCCCTGACTCTCCAGAACCATGGCGAGTGGCAACTTAGTTTTGCCAACTCGCCTGTGCAGCTCGCCGACAGAGTGAATCGATATCCCATAAACTTATTTTGTTAACTTTTTCTCCGCGTTGACCCTTCTAGGGTTGGGCTTTTTGGACTACAAATAGCCTCTTAGCCCCCAAAAACACTATCCACGTTTTTTGCTTTTGTTTTTTAGAAACACCACAAAACTCTCTATACTATTGTAATCAGATATATGGTTTAATTTCAAGTTTTTGGCTTTGATTTTTATATCATTCTTCTTATTTTTCTTTGCTCTTTCTAATTATGCACTTTATTTTATTTTCTGGGTTTATGCATTTTCTTATAAAGTTTGGGTAGATTCACTATGGTGTTGAGGAAATGAGGTAGATCTATTTGGAACTAGGGAAATCCAGGTTGCTTAAGCTATTCTTAGTAGCTATTTGAAATTTGATTTGTTGCATTAATCCACCCACCAAGTGTTTGGTGAAATGCTTGACTGAACTAAATACTAAAGTAATCTTGTCTAGCTCAAGAGATTGATTGTTTGGACTGATTGTTGGCTGTTGTGGATTGTTTCTTCATGCTTGTTTGATTATATTTCGCTAATGATGGTTAGGTCTGGGTTTAGTTAAGCAAAGTTCTATGTTCATGAGAATGGCATTGATTGTGTAGAATCCACTGCTTGAGATTAATTCATGATGGTTTGTTAAGCAATTTAGAGTTCTCTAGCTAAGCATAGATCCTTGACCCCACTCCTCAATGTCCAGATCTTTTAATTGCTTATTACTTTGTTGCTACTGTTCTTATTTACTGCTCTTGTTTCTTGCTCTGTTTTTAGTTCATTTCTCTGTTGTTTTATGCTCTGTTCTCACCTGCTCTATTTTATGTCATTTGCATCTTGATTGTGACAGAATCAATTGTTATAGATTTGGCTTGGATTAGTTAGTTTATCATGTCATGAGTGTTAGCAATACACTTGTTGGTTCGATACCTTAAATACAACGAGGATTTGATAACTTGGTTGCAAAAACCTTGTTATCATCGCTCAGGCGAGTCGGCCTGTCTGCGCCTGCGAGGCCTTCTTCTGAGAGCTAGAGTACCTTCTGCCGATGAGTGTTTTGCAGGGGCAGAAGCTGGAGTAGGCATTTCATCCACCAAAACTGAGTGGCATCTTCTAGGTGAATCCGGAGCTCGAGCTTGCGGGATTTCTCCGCTGAATCTTTCCCTGATTTCTTTTATCTCTCTCCGCATTTGATCATTTTCCTGCTTCCATTCTTGCTTCTCCTTAGCAAAACCCTTAACCTTCTTAACCAACCATTTTCCCAATTTCTGCAGTTTTCCTATTCGTTTGTGAGCTTCTCGTGAGGCAATTCCCTGACGTGGTTCTTTAAACTCTACAAAGAAGTATGCTTCAAGTTCTTCTTCTTTAACCTTGTGCTCGTGAGGATGGCTGCAGTTCTTGGGCTGGTTCCTGCCCACTGATGGAACTCGATATTCTCGGGCCTTCTTATTGAAGTTAACTATGGATAAGGCATAATCATCCTTGCCTTGTTCCTGATTGGATGATCAAACCTATACAGCAACTGACAATTTTCTGTAGCTTTCCATAAGAATTCAGCTTTCCTTAGATATGTCACATGCATAAACCTTGGCCTGAATACCTCTGACTCACTCAAATCCACATTACAGTCCTTCAGGATATGTGCTACAACACCACCAATGAGAATAGCTTTAGGAGCTCCTTTTTTAGCTTGAGTTATTGCTCTTGCTCGGTAGTTGGTAAAGTGGTTGGCTAGGACGAAGGATAAACTCGAGTACGAGTCGTCTCCCTGAACCCTTCTTCCACTTGTTGTTACACCACAAATCTCCTTAAGTGCTATATCGAGCAGCTGCATCTCTCCAAGGTTCAGCGGTGATGTCGAAGGCCTAGCATAGAGGAGATTAGCTATTGCTCTCCTTGCATAGCGAATGGCTGGATTTTTGACCCAAGTCCCTTTGCTCCAAGATGGGACGAAGACCGGGTTCCCTATCAATATGTTCCAAACAGCATCTAGTTCTTCACCCTCTATGCTTGGATAGCCCACTTCTCCTGCCTAAAAACCAAACAGCCCATTCAATTGCTTGAAGGTAAATTTGTAGTTTCGACCATTTACCTTGAAGATCATATATCCTGGTCCATCTCTCTCGATTAAGGCTACTGGCCTTGTAACGTATTCCTGGACTTCTATAGTGGCCAAAAATTACATCATTGCATCTTCATATGAATTCGATACCATGGACGTGAATTTGGTCAATCCGCAGCTTTCAAACACCCAATCTACATCTTCAGCAATCTGCAACCTTTCCATCGTTGATATGTGGCAGTAGATTATTCCCTTTATACCCATCATTTTAAGTGCCTCATATGCCTTTTCTAGAGTGGCCTTTTGCTTTTGAGCTCGATGCCTCCTTGCAGCATATTTCTCCTCTAACAGTACACGAGCTTCCTCCTTTGAATATCCATTATCCAAGAGTTCATAGAGGTCTCATTGAAATTATGTTTCCGGCTCCTTTCTACCTCTGCTCCTAGAGCCATCTCCTTCTTCCACTTCTATAGGCGATCCTTGTACCTCAATTCTATTTCTTTCCTCCTCTGAACTCACTTTCGGTGTCTCCCCTTCACTCTCTTTAGGGTCTGCAATTCCTTTCCCTTTTTCATTTAAGTAACCCTCCATATTCACACTTCTGAACCTTGTCCCCTCCTTGATTAAGATTCTTTCAGCGATTCTGTCATGTGCTTTCAAAGCTTTCTTCAGTTCTCTAACCAATGAGCTGGAACTAGACTTACTTGTTCTGGAAAGTTGTGGTTATATCGGAACTTGTGGAACCACTGCTGGTTCAGGAGCTGCAGGTTGCTCCTCTTCATTGTCATCGTGAACAACATTCTTCCTACGACCTCTGATCTGTTCTTTTATTCTACCCAAAACGAACTCATCATCCAACAGATGGCTAGAACTTCCAGTGGTCTTTCCACTAGCCTTAGCAACTTTTGCAGCAGCCCTGGCCTCTCTTTCAGCTTCCTTAGCCACCTTAGTTTCCTTTATCTTGCGGCTGCTTCTTCTTATCCAGATTATAAATTCTCATCCTAACTTCCATTCAAATTAGAGATGTTGTCTTCTTTGTGTTATACCTGCTAGACATGACTTGAAAGTGTATGGAACTGAAATGCAACTTACTTTCCTTGGCTTGTAATATGCAGCTCGTAGGTCCTACTCATTATAGAGGAGGCGAGTAGCTGAGTCACAGCGCAAAACTTCTGCTTTTGAACTCCAAACCTTCCAACTCGCCAAGGTAACTCGCAGGATATGGCGAGTCATTTATGATCCGCAGAGAGTTTTATCTTGACTCACCAACTAGACTCAGACTGGACAAGCGAATGGTGTGTGCGAACTTCAAAACCACGAACCGGATGACCCCAACTCGCCTAGCAAACTCACTAGTGGAATTTCTTGCTCAGATTTTTTAGAGAGTTGTTTTCCTTAGAGAGATAGAGTGAAGTAGATGGTGTGAAGAGAAATTGTGTGTTCCACTCACTTATATAGGCAAGTTGGAGTGTTGAGTGGGAGACAAATTCTGCCAAAAAGAGCCAAAAGCTAGTCCCACTAACTCAAAACCATGGGCTACTCGCCAATACCACCTTCATTTTCGTCCACTCCTTTTCCTTGTTGGTTCTTGGCCATAAAAACCTTAACCCACTCTTCTAGAAGCTCTAGTTAACTTGACTCGCCTAGTTCACTCTCCACCATGGTTTAGTCATCTCAACTCAGCCTTCTAGAAGCAACATTTTAGGCTTACTCGCTTAGTGGACTCGCCTGTTGGCCGAGTGAGTTTTGTTGAATCTACATTCTGGTCCAATAGTTCATCCTACTCGCTAGCTCAACTCGTTGCTGCTTTGAGTTACTGCTCACCTGGCCCAACAAGTTCCAACTGATCCATACAACTACTCAGTGACTGTCCCGAGCTCTGTTGATCTAGTTTCCTGCGCGAGCAAAGACATTCAAGCAAGAAACAAGTATATATGAATACGGTTTAGTATGAATCAACCAACACTTAATCTATTTAACCATCAATCAATTCCCAGAGATTCAGCATAAGGTTCATTGTGCGATTATAGATATAAAACAGAAGAGATTAGGTGATGTACTTGAGTGAGTAAGTAGGATTAGCAATAAGAGATCATTAGATTATGCTCCAAGATGAGTCCCCTATGCAATCACTCACTCAATACTTCACCGGAAAGGATACTGGCTCATGTGATTCGATTCAAGTCGATTAAAGGGTCAAACACTTGTCACAGCGCTTGACTTGGACCCCTCACTCGCTGGTTTGGCCAAGTGACACATCTCCTTATATTCTGAAAACTTTAGGACTCGCCTGGTCAGCGAGCTGGTCTAGCGAGTGCTATGTCTAGAAGTGTTGGAAGTTGAACTCGACCTCCTTTAGTGCTTAACCTGAGAGTACCATGTTTATAACCACAACCAAACGCAACATACTCATAACAAAGCAAAAAACAAAGCGATAAAAACTTGAAACAAAACTATATACAAAGGATATGCTTGGGACTTCCTCCTAAGTGAGCTTGTTTAGAGTCTCAAGCTTGACTCTTCACACTCTTCAGATTAGTGTGGCATTGGGAGAGGAACCAGATTTCTCCCCTCTCCATTCTCAGCTCCAATACCACCATTAAGCTCAGTCACAGTGAAACTTTGGCCTTCAATTTTTGGCCTCCTTGATTCTCCATTCAGATCAAAATCCATCCGTATGTCACGACCCAAATTCAACTCAATTTTCCTGTTCTTCACATATATTACTGCTCCAACTGATGCTAAGAATGGTCTACCCAACAGCAGTGGATCCTGCAGTTCCTCATCCATGTTTATCATAATGAAGTCTGTAGGCATTTCCACATGTCCTATCTTGATGGGAAGGTTCTCCAACTGTCCATGTGGTGATCTTATGGATCGATCCGCTAGGATTAAAGACAGCTTTCAAGGTTTACAGTTGTTAAAACCCATCCTCTTAGCTACAGTGAATGACATTAAGCTTATAGAAGCTCCTAGATCACACAACACTTTCTCGAAGTCAAAATGACCCAACGAGCATGGAAAAGTGAATGTTCCTGGATTCTCTAGCTTTCTCAACACTACCTTGGCTTCAACAACAACTTTACACTCATAGCTCTCTATATCCAACCCTTTTACTGAGTGAACTTTCTCCTTTACTGCTTCTTTCAAGAATTTATGATACTGAGGGATTAGAGCAAACACATCCAAAAGTGGTATCTTCAACTCAACCTCCTTCATTTGCTTCTCAAAAAGCTCTCTGTATTTTTGTGTTTGATCCTTTTTGAGGCGTGCAGGGAAGGGTGCTTTAGCTTTCTCCAAAGGCTAGACAATTGGTGCACTTGGAGCTGGTGAAGCTGAAAAATTTGGAGTGTTAAAAGGCTCCACTCGCTATGACGTGGTGTTCTCTACCACTTCGGAGAGTGATGGATTGGGTGATGTAATCTTTAGGATTCTGAACAGCTTTTCATGGTAGTTGTCCCTGGGTGATGTAAAATTGAGGAACTTCATTGCCCATAGTGCTTTGTACTCTATCTCAACTGGCAAATGGCATGACTTTCCAAACAGCAACTGAAACGGAGTTTTTCCAATTGGTGTTTTGAAAGCTGTTCTGTAAGCCCACAAAGTGTCATCCAACTTTACTGCCCAATCCCGCTTTAAACTCCAACAACTCTTGCTAATATGCTCTTAATCTGCTTATTTGAGAGTTCCACTTGGCCACTAGTTTGTGGATGATAAGGTGTAACTACCTTATGCTTAACTCCATGTTTCTTCAACAGATTCTCAAACAGCTTGTTTATGAAGTG
>OVAX01002406.1:0-29933 GCA_900406405.1 Lepidium africanum
AAGAGCCTATCCCTTCATCCCAATCCTTGAGAGTGCCGATTCTAGGAGAATCATATCAATGCCTCTAATGTCATTAAGAGTGTACTCTATAGCTTTTCTAAACTTTTTTAGTACAGTCAATAGCATGCTCAATTCATAATCACTTAAAACATCATTGCCAATCATTGGATAAGTACAATTAAGGCCCAGAAAAGCATACCTTAGCCCTGTAGGATGTGGTTTCATTTATACTTTGGGTGCCTTGAGCTCAGACCAGTCATCAGTGAATGCAGGAGTAGTGCATTCGAGCACTTGCAGCTCGAGTCTAGGGATCGAGCCTGGCATGGATATAGTCAAGTGTAGTCTCATTGCTTGACCCTCATAACACGTCTCAACCAATTCTTCAATCACAACTGAACTCTTAACTGGCCTATGAGAGTCCAGGATTTTCCCATAACACTTAGCTTCCAGACTCAAGTACCCTTCTTCAGCTGGCTTTGTCAAAGCGACTTGCAGTTTATCTTTCACAGCAAACTCCCCCAATAACTCATCAGCAAGAGCATCCATTTCATGAATCGAGAACACTTGACCCTCATTGGTTGGTTTCTTCATCGCATAATTAATGTTGAACTACATCTTAAGGTCCTGACCAAGGTTCAACTCAATTATTCTATTCCTTACATCAATCAGTGCCCATGTTGTGGCCAAGAAAGGTCTTCCAAATAACAGCAGATCTTTAGGCTCCTCTTCTATTTTCAAAACAACAAAGTCTATTGGTATCTCAACTCCTCTAACCGTCATAGTAATATCTTCTAAAACGCCATGAGGGATTCTCACTGACTTATCCACTAAAACCAATGAGATCTTACAAGATTTGTAGTCGACAATGTCTAACCACTATGCAACTGAAAGTGGCATGAGACTTATTGAAGCACCAAGATTGCATAAACACTTGTTGAATGATAAGGGTCCAAGCAAGCATGGGATGGTGAAAGTTCCAAGGTCACCAAGCTTCTTCAGTACATCCTTCCTTTGGATGATTGCGTTTATCTCATGAGTCAAGACCACCATACCCTCGACTTCTTGAGTCTTCTCCTTAACCGCATCTTTCTGGAATTTTTGGTAAGGAGGCATAAGCATAAAAGTATCCAAGAGAAGAATCTTCACCTCTATGTCTTTCATCTGCTTGTCGAATAGGGCTTTATATTTCTCAGTCAAATCCTTTTTAAACCTTTATGGAAAAGGTAATTGGGGTTTGTACGGTGGCGGAGCAAAAGGTTTGATCTTCTCTTGAGTTGCTGAAGGTTGATAAGCATTGATGTGTCACATATTTAGCCTAGTTTTTATTTCTTTTTAGCATCATTTTCTAGTCATTTCGTTGCATTATATATCATTTTAGGTTCACATAGGGTCATGCATTATAGTCATTAGGCTTTGCATTTGCACATTTTCTTGTTTTTTGGTCTTTCTAGGTGATTGGGACCTTACATCATGGAGATTTGAGCTAACATGAGGAAGTTGGATGCTTGGAGGGTGGACCTATGCTCAAAGAGGAGAAGGCCCAGAGAAAATTTTTGAAAAAATGGCCAAGTTCCTAAAGGCCGGTCGCGACCAACCTGCCAAGGTTGCGGCCCAAAGAGGTGGACAAGGTTTGGCCATGACCAGACCCGCAACTTGCATTGGTCACGGGAATCTGTTGTCGTCCGTAGAGTAGCCCGCGACTAGACCCGCGACTTGCACTGGTCACGGAAATGGAGTGTCATCCGCGGAGAAGTCTCGACCAATCCTGCAACCTGCATAAGCCGCAGACTGCAAACTCAGGGACAACCTCTTGACCAGGCCCGCGATCTGCATAGGCCGCAGACTGAGAAACGTCTGGATCTCGACCCAGCTCTCGACCGTGGACCCATTTTCTTGACCAAGCTATCCGAGACTTTACCCAATACACTTAAAGATGATTATTGATGAAGATATTTCCCTAAACGGAATTGGCTAAAATTTGGACATAAGATAGCCACAAGAGTTAGCTTTCATTTGATGGTGGTTTGAAGGAATTTGGACAAGTGGTTAGAAAGATACGATTAATTTACTCCACATATGTCATTTGACTACGACCAACACAACCAAAATAGGTCGACCCCTTACTCGAGAACCTGCCAAAAACACATACACTTGGCGCCTTTTGATTGGTTTGACCTGGTGATGTACATGATTTTTACCGTATTCTCCATTGCATTTTAGCATCATTTTTAGTCTTTTAGTTGCACATTATGTCATTTTAGAGTGACTTTTTGTTTAGTTTGTGCATTATAGTCATTAGGTCATGCATTTGCATATTTTTGTGTTTTTTTCGGTATTTTTAAGTGATTAGAAACTTGAATCATAAGGTTTGGAGCATAAGGACTAAGTTGGCATCAAAGAGGATTGATTTTGAGCTTAAGGGATGAAGCAAGCTTGGATTGGAGGTTTGGAATTGCATAGGAAGTGATGAAAATGCCAAGCCGACTGCGACTTTACCTACCCGAGCTCTTTCCAAAGCTCTTAAAGATGATGATGAGTGAAGACTTTCTACTGAATGTAATCGGCTGAAATTTGGATACAAGATAGCCATAAGGGTCAGCTTTCATTTGGCAGTAGTTTGAAGGCATTTGGACTAGCGGTTAGAAAGTTATGACCAAATTACTCAACGTATGTCATGTGACCACAAGCCACACACATTGAGGCCTAGACCAAGAACTCTCCAATGGATGAATGAAGCACAGCTCTCGACCAAAACAAGTCGAGACCTTACCCAAGGACCTGCTAAAATCACTCACACTTGGCACATTTTGATTAGTTTGACCCGGTTTATCTTGGGTCAACCCGGACCTAACTGTTTTGAGCCATTTTTGGGCTTGTTGCCCTAATTTTCTCCTTATAAATACTTAGTGTTGGTGACAAACAACATAACAACAACTCTTATTTCATTTTTGGATTCAAGCTTTGTTTTTAGAGAGATTTTGAGTGTTCTTGAGAGAACGAGAGGATTGGTAGAGACTCAGGGGGAAGATGATCTTAGGATCATCTTCACCCATTATTAAGTTTCTATTTCCATCCTCTTCTTCTTATTTAATTATGTTTATTCTTTGATTTATTTCATTTCGCTTGCTTGTTCTTAGTTTTGGAATGAAAGAGTAGTGATTGTTAGGTTGATGGTTATGTAGATCTATGAGTTGGATGGTTAGATCTTGTGTCTAGGTTGATAAATCTTGTGATTCCTTTACTTAAAGTGTGTTTAATGCTAGATTTGAGTTGGTCACTCAAAGATAGAAGCTAGGAAGATCATCATCTGAGAGGTGTTCGATAAAATTCCCGAATGACTCTTTTTTGGGCTTTTCTTCCATAGCCTTCAAGAGATGATGCTTTGGGGATTAGTGGTCCTAGTGAGCTAGTTTGTTAATGCTTCTTAGACTTTGGATTGACAAATGAGAGTTTAGCTTGGTCCATAGTCTAAGATAGTGGCTAATGCCATGAGAGTGGGTTAGTCTAGGTGAAATGTGACTCATGCGCTAGGATGGTTCTTAATTAGACCTTATGCATCTTGATTTGATTTTCATTCTCATTTATCGTTACCTTGCCATTAGCCTATTGTTAGTTTGTGTCTTGTTCTTTGTCTAGTGTGTTTATCATTTTCGTTTGTGTTTGTTCTTGTTTCTTGCTTGATTTAATTTGTTTGCTTTATTGTTAGTAGTCTTTTAGTTTTCAAATCATCTCACCCATTTCTATAACTTAAGTCTTGATTCTCATAATCCTATTGTTGCCTATTCTAGATTCTCTTGGGTTCGAACCTCAAGTGCTCCACAATGACATGTTTGTGAAGCGTTTGTTGATTTATAAATGTAATTGTTGTTTGCCCTCAACAACGCTAGCATCACCTGGTTTGTCTTGGGTCAACCCGGATCCATTTCTTTTTGGGATTTTTGGGCTTGTTACCTTAGTTTTTAGGCAATAAATATTATGTTTTGTAAGCAACAAACATCCAACAACTTACCATTCACCTTATTTTCGTTTGGGCCTTGTTTTTAGAGAGTTTTTGTTGTATTTTTGAGAGAAAAAAAGGATTGTTGGAGACTCAAAGGGGAAGATGATCATAGGATCATCTTCACCCATTTATCATAGTTTTCGATTTTCTTTCTCCTCCTCTATCTAATTATGTTATTGCTTTTACTTGTTTCATTTTGTTGGTTTTGCTTTTCATTTGGAATGGTAGAGTAGTGATTGTTAGGTCGATGGTTAGGTAGATCTTTGAGCTTGGATGGTTGAATCTTGTGCATAGGTTGCTAGATCTTGTGATTCATTCACTTAGAGTGTGTTTAATGCTAGATTTGAGTTGGCCACTCAAAGATAGAAACTAGAAAGATCATCGCCCGAGAGGTGTTCAATGAAATTCTCGAAAGACTCTTTTGTGGGCTTTTCTTCCATAGCTTTCGAGAAATGATGTTTTGGCGATTAGTGGTCTTAGTGAGCTTGTTTGTTATTGCTTCTTAGACTTTGGATTGGAAAATGAGTGTTTAGCTTAGTCCATGGTCTAAAATAGAGGCTAATGCCATGAGAGCAGGTTAATCTAGATGATATGTGACTCATGCCCTAGTATGGTTCTTTGTTAGGCTTGTTGCATCTTTGTTTGAACCGGGATTCCTATTCCCTTCATTTAGGCAACTGAATTTGAGATCAAGACAAGTTTGATCAATATGGTGAAGGAAAGCATGTAAAATGGATTGGAGTTTTAAGATCCTCTAGATCATTTGGACCAATTTAAGAGAATGTGTCGTACGGTTAGGATGAAGGGAGTACCCAATGAAGCAATCAAAATGATTTTGTTTCCATTTTCTTTGGGAGGAAAAGCAAATAGATGGGAGAAGAGTGTGTCGTCGACTTTGGTATCTACTTGGTTGCAAGAAGATGTTTCTCATTAAGCTCATGAAGACAAATTACTCAACTTCTCAACTTTCTCCTTAAGCTCATGAAGGCTTTGTGCTTCAAAACTTCTCAGCCTTCTCCTTAAGCCTATCCGTTTAGAGAACCGGTTAGTGAAGCACAAAGCCTTCATGAGCTTAAGGAGAAGGTTGAGAAGTTGAGCAATTTGCTTCTTGCTAGACAAAGACCAATGAGTTTTATTGAGAATTTTGAAAGATCTAACCATGGTCACCAAGATAGAAGAGCTTATTGTGAAGAAAAGGTTCAACAAGAAGGTGATTATTTGGGTCAACAAACAATTTATTAAAGAGGTCACCAATGACTTGCACCAATGCAATGCAATGACGTCTATCAACAAGGGCTACTGAATCCTTCACATCAACATGAAGCTGAATTCGACATCAAGGTAATGATGAAGCAAGTCATGGAGGGACAAGCAAGAGGACATCTAGAGATGACCAAGAGGTTAGATGCTATTGAATGCAAGTTCGAAGTTAGAAACGATGATTCTCAATCCAAGCTTGATGAGATTTTCTCTCACTTGAAGTCCCTTGATTACCAACTTGCCCAAGTCACCTCTTCAAGCAATAGTTCAACTGGAACACCTCCCGGTGAATTCGAGGAATGATGAAGTAGCCAAGGGGAAAGAGGTTATTGATGATGATGATGTGCTCTTGGATGAGTTAGAAGACGTGGTTGTTGAAAAGGTTAGGGAAAAGGTACAAATTTCTAAAGAACTGGTAAAGGAAAAAGAATATTTTTTAGAGAAAATGAGGAGTTATTTTCCACCACCCTATGAACAAACGCTACCATATCTAGGGTGCTTCAAGAAGCAATTGTTGGCTCAACAAAAGGAAAAGTTCTTCAAACTCATGGAGGATGTAAAGGTTACTATGCCTTTGATGGATGTGATAAAGGATAACCCTACATACTCGAAATTTTTGAAAGAAATGCTCTCAAACAAGAAGAAGATGGAAGAGGGTTTAGAGAAGGCTAATCATGACTATAGCTCTATCATCACTTAAGTCACACCACCAAGGCTCAAGAATCCGAATGAGAAAAGTGAGAGCGGAACTTGGACTGGAACACAATTGAAAGAACAGTAAGCCTTTGGGATGAAGAGAGTGGAGAACTCCCACCTATGGACTTGGAAAACATCCCACCTTCTAATGAGAAGCTCTACAATGAAGGAAATGATACAAACTTTGATGATACCCTTGTTGAATCCAAGACACAAAAGGTGGAAATTGAGAAAATTCCACAAGAGCAAATTGATGAAAATGTTTTTGGAGATTGTATGAAGGTTGAATGCATTGAAGTTCCAAAGGAAATCTTGCTTCTTGTAGATGAGCTCTCAACAATTGAGAAAGTTTGTATGCAACCCATCATCAACCGTGAGACAAAGGTTGCAAGGTCTAAGGAGAAACAAGAATACACTATTGAGAAGACCTATCAAGAAGGTGATGAAGGGGTATTTTTCAAGGCACTACCAACTAGTAATTGCCTTGTTGTTGTCTCTACCAAGGGTTTGAGCATTCATGATCCATGGAAGATTGATGCAAGCGTTTTTGATGCAAACAATAATTACATTTATAAATCAACAAACGCTTCACAAACATGTCATTATGGAGCACTTGAGGTTCGAACCAAGAGAATCTAGAATTAGCAACAATAGGACTATGAGAACTTTGATCTAAGTTATAGCAATATGTGAGGTTATTGGAACTAAAAGACTACAAGCTAAGCGAATCAAACAAGAAGCAAGAATAAAGTAATGACAAACACAATGAGCAACCACAGAAGCACAATAAACACTAACAACCTAAACAAGAACAAAAGACTAGCAAGCATTAGGCTAATGGATAGGAAATTGATCAAGAGAATGGCAATCAAATCAAATGCAATAAGTCTAATTAAGAACCATCCTAGGGCATGAGTCACATTTCACCTAGACTAACCCACTCTCATGGCATTAGCCTCTATCTTAGATAATGGACCAAGTTAAACTCTCATTTACCAATCCAAAGTCTAAGAAGCATTAACAAACTAGCTCACTAAGACCATTAATCCCCAAAGTATCATCTCTCGAAGGCTATGGAAGAAAAGCCCACAAAAGAGTCTTTCGGGAACTTCATCGAACACCTCTTGGGCGATGATCTTCCTAGCTTCTATCTTTGAGTGGCCAGCTCAAATCTAGCATTATACACACTCTAAGTGAAGGAATCAATAGATCTAACAACCTAAACACAAGATCTAACCATCAAATTTCAAAGATCTACCTAACCATCAACCTAACATTCACGACTCAATCATTCCAAAACTAAGAACAAGCAAGCAAAATGAAAGAAACCAAAGCATAAACATAATGAAATAAGAAGAAGAGGATGGAAATAGAAACTTAATAATGGGTGAAGATGATCCTAAGATCATCTTCCCTTTGGGTTTCAACAATCCTTTTTTTTCCTCTCAAGAACAATAAAAACTCTAAGAAAAACAATGTTAGATCGAAAATTAGAAGGAGAATAAGTTTTTGGATTGTTCTCTCCTCACAAACAAGGTATTTATAGTCTTAAAAATTGGGCAACAAGCCCGGGTCATACCGGGTCAAACCAATCAAAAGGTACCAAGTGTGAGTGGTTTCAGTAGGCTCTCACGTAAGGTCTCGATCTGTTTTGGTCGAGAACTGAAAAGATTTCATCAGCTGAGAGTTCTCGGTCTAGGCAGGTCGTGGGCTGGCTCGCGGTCACATGACATACGTTGAGTAATTTGGTCGTAACTTTCTAACCGCTTGTCCAAATGCCTTCAAACCACCGCACAATGAAAGCGGACTCTTGTGGCTATCTTATATCCCAATTTTAGCTAATTTTGTTCAAAGAAAGGTCTTCATTTATTATCATCTTTAAGAGCTTTGGAAAGAACCTCGGGTAGGTATGGTCGTGGTCGGCTTGGCATTTTCTTCACTTCCTTTGCTATTCCAAACCTCCAATCCAAGCTTGTTTCATCCCGTAAGCTCAAAATCAATCCCCATTGATGCAAGCTTTGTCCTTATGCTCCAAACCTCAAGATTCGAATCTCCAATCACCTAAAAACACCAAAAAACACAAAAATATGCAAATGCATGACCTAATGACTATAATGCACAAAATAAACACAAAGTGACTTTAAAATGACATAATGTGCATCTAAAAGACTAAAAATGATGCTAAAATGCAATGGATAATTGGGTAAAAATCATGCACATCAAAGATACCATTTGGGGAGATTCATATGACGGAGTTTAAGGGTTGGTTCTATGATGAGTATGATCTCGGTGATCTATTTGGAATCAATACTCCTTTCTTAAAAAGAGTAAGCGGAGTTTACTCTTAGGACATGTTTGTGGAGAAAATTCCACTCTCCGATCTCATCACCATATAAGAAGCGGTGCCTTATATCGTATCCTTTTATCTTTTCAATTTTTCTTTGCCTTGTTAAGTTGAGTGTGTTTTATGAGTTTCTTGGATAGGTTTGAGGGTTTGGTTGAAGGAGAAGGAAGGAATAGAGTTTTTAGCTACAGGTGGATGGTTTTGGAGCTTGGAACTCGACCATTTAGACAAGAAGCTGACTAAGGCTGCAGCTAATTCCTTGCCAAAGATCATCTCGTTCATTTCAACTTACACACGGTTAAGCCAATTTATTTCAACAAGGTACCAATCACTAACTTTGTAAATACTTATAGCTTTTCTTTTTAATTTTTGTTCCTGCATTTTGTCGAGTTCTTCTCTCTTGAGTTTACTTTCTCACGAGGACGGTGAGAAATAATTCTGGGGAAGGGAACCATTGGGTTACTAATGTGATTTTTAGTTGTCTTGTTTTACATATTTTTAAGTCTTTTTCAAGCATTGCATTTTCGTGAAAATTTTTTGAAAATTCAAAAACAATCATGTAGGTCAATTGTCATTTCACCTTAGGATTGAGTCTTAGATTCATATAGGTTTGCATGGGAACAAGTATTGACATTTGTAGATTAAATGATTCGTTTGCTAAGTTAAACACCCTAGATATTAATTGTTTGATGCTTTAGGTTGCTAGTTGAAATTAAGGTTGAACCATGCTTGGAATGTTTGATTATTTGTTCACTTTGGTTGAAGCTTGTTGTGATTTGAAGCGAAGCCTTACTTTTTCAAACATAAATTTGACAATTAATTATCACACCTTACATTTCACTTTGAACTTGTGGATTATATATACATATTTGAGTATCTTACATCATTTTGCCACTCTTTGGTACTCAAATAGCTAGTTCATTTTATGAATTAGTCTCCACACCCATAGTCTAGCTTTTATTCAAGTCCTCATATTTCATGTGTGTTAGGCCTATTTTTGGAAATGAGCTTGGAATAAAGTGTAATGTTATAGCCGACAAGTGTGGTCTCTCATGTAGTTTTGGTTCACAATTTTTGGACCAAATAGGACTAGGTGGGAACCTTATTTTAGGTGAGAGTGTGTATGTGTATTGAGCTTTATTAGTATTTATGGGAAAAAGGTTGAAGAAAGTGATTTAATAAGAAGGTTGTTCAAAGAATGGTTAGGAGAGAAAAAGTATTGGAAGTCAAAGTAAAAAGGGTATAGTAAAGGGTTTTGGAAGCATATAAGTGGTTATGTGGTTCAAGGGAATGAAAAGGAAAAGAATAGAATAAAAAAGGATTTAAAGGAAAGTTGAGCCATAGTTTAAGAGAAACCAAACCCACTAGATGTCCAAGTTTATAAACCCTTCTCCTTAGAATGTAATGAAGCTAAAAAAGGAAAAGTTGATCCAAGAAAGTATGGGAAAATAGTGCGTTATCCGTGTGAGAGAAGAGTATATTTTAGGATTAAATGGGATTAGTGTAGCTTTAGGGATTTAAGTCGATTCTTGCATAGATAGGGTAGATGAGAGTATACTCTTGTATGTGTAGGTTCACTTAAACCTTTATCATTAACCTAAAGCTCGTTTCATTTCTTGAGTGATCCTTGTATGTTGAGCATTGAGCCTTCTGGATGAAGAGATTATTTTAATCTCTTGACCTATTCCCTAGCCAAGCAAGTTCACTTTGTTTTGCATTGTGTGATTTACAGTTTTTGAGCTTAATGACTGTAAAAAGGCTTAGTTTATTTGAATGCATAGTTTAGGTTGAAGTTGAATCTGGATTGAACTTTGATGAGTATGGCTAGATTTTTGAGTAAACTCGGCATCTAATGCATCCTAGAATTACCATCTTGGTTAGTGAGCTTAGCATTAAATCACGTTAATTTGTGGCTTTGAGTTCCCGATCTCAACATTTTCTTCGGATTATTGTCTTTGTTTGCTTGAGGACAATCAAAAGGCAAGTCCGGGGGAGTTGATGTGTCTCATATCTAGCCTAGTTTTCATTTCTTTTTAGCATCATTTTCGTCATTTTGTTGCATTACATATCATTTTAGGTTCACATAGGGTCATTTTCATGCATTATAAGGCTTTGCATTTGCACATTTTCTTGTTTTTTGGTCTTTCTAGGTAATTGGGACCTTAAATCATGGATATTGGAGCTACAATGAGGAAGTTGGAGGCTTGGAGAGTGGACCTATGCTCAAAGAGTAGAAGGCCCAGAGAAAAATCTTGAAAAAATGGCCAAGTTCCTGAAGGCCGATCGCGGCCAACCTGCTAAGGTTGCAGCCCAAAAAGGTGGACAAGCTTTGGCCGCGACCAGACCCACGAATTGCATTGGACACGGGAATCTGTTGTCGTCAACAGAGTAGCCCACGACCAGACCCGTGGCTTGCACAGGTCGTAGGAATGAAGTGTCATCCGCGGAGAAGTCTCGACCAGTCCCGCGACCTGCATAGGCCGCAAGCTGCAAACTCAGGGACTACCTCTCGATCAGGCCCGTGACCTGCATAGGCCACGGACTGCGGAACATCCAAATCTCGACCCAGCTCTCGACCACGGAAGCATTCTCTCGACTAAGCTATCCGAGACTTTACCCAATACACTTAAAGGTGGTGATTGATGAAAACCATTCCGTGAACGGAATTAGCTGAAATTTGGATACAAAATAGCCACAAGAGTCAGCTTTCATTTGGTTGTGGTTTGAAGGCATTTGGACAAGCTGTTAGAAATATACAAATCAATTTACTCCACATAGGTCATTCGAATGCAACCAACACAACACGAGGCTCTATCCGACTTTTATGCTTCAGCATCACTTATCTCGACCAAATAGGTCGACTCCTTACTTGAGAACCTGCCAAAAACACATACACTTGGCACGTTTTGATTGGTTTGACCCGGTTTGTCTTGGGTCAACCAAGATCCGTTTATTTTTGGGCTTTTTGGCTTTTTGCCCTAGTTTTTAGGCTATAATTACTTTGTTTTGTAAGCAACAAACATCCATCCACTTACCATTCACCTTATTTTCGATTTGGCCTTGTTTTTAGAGAGTTTTTGTTGTGTTCGTGAGAGAAAAAGAGGATTGTTGGAGATTCAAAGGGGAAGATGATCTTAGGATCATCTTCACCCATTTATCATAGTTTTTGATTTCCTTTGTCGTCTTCTATCTAATTATGGTATTGATTTTACTTCTTTCATTTTGTTGGTTTTGCTTTTCATTTGGAATGGTAGAATAGTGATTGTTAGGTTGATGGTTAGGTAGATATTTGAGCTTGAATGGTTGAATCTTGTGCATAGGTTGCTAGATCTTGTGATTCATTCACTAGAGTGTAATTAATGCTAGGTTTAAGTTGGCCACTCAAAGATAGAAGCCAGGAAGATCATCGCCCGAGAGTTGTTTGATGAAATTCCCGAAAGACTCTTTTGTGGGATTTTCTTCTATAGCCTTCGAGAGATGATGCTTTGGGAATTAGTGGTCTTAGTGAGCTTGTTTGTTAATGTTTCTTAGGCTTTGGATTGGCAAATGAGAGTTTAGCTTGGTCCATGGTCTAAGATAGAGGCTAATACCATGAGAGTGGGTTAATCTAGATGATATGTGACAGATGCCCTAAGATGGTTCTTAGTTAGGCTTGTTACATCTTGGTTTAATTGTCTTGTTCATCGATCAATTGCCTATCCATTTGCCTAACGCCTGCTTCCCTTTTGCTGTTATTTACTAGATTAACTTAGTTGCATTTAGTCTTTTTTTTTTATCTTGTTAGATTTTACTTGTTGGTTTGGCTAAGATTAGATTGCATTTGTTTGTTTCTTGCTTTGTTTGGTTTTCATTTTAGTTGCATCATCATCCACCTTGATTTCTCTAGGTTAGCATTGATCTTTGTATTCATATTGTGCATCCTCATACTCTCTTGGGTTCGAACCTCAAATGCTTGCAATGACGTGTTGTGAAGCGTTTGTTGATTTATAAATGTAATTGTTGTTTGCCTCAAAAAAACACTAGCATCAAGCATCAGAAACCTTGGATTTGGGTTCAACTGGAACTGGTATGTCGAGCTTAGATTCAGGTGTGAGTTTTTCAGTAGGAGGTAGCTTAGAGTCAACCTCAGGTCGAGTCTCCTGTTCGAGTGGTATTTCTATGATAGAGTTTTTGGCCTGAGCTTTGATAAGGAAATCCTCCCCTTCCTTAATTTTACTATCCTCAGTATTCTTAGAACTCTCCGCACGAATCAGCAACTCACATCCACTTCTCAAAGTGATAGCACTGGCGTGATAGTCTTTCGGGTTGGGAACTACTTTCCCTAGAAGTTGCCCAGTTGTCTTCAAAGTAGAAGACGAGGCTTGTTGACTTTCTACAAACTTTAGCGTTACATTGAGTGTCTCAAACTTACAGTTGAGATCGTTATGTGATGTGTCAATCTTTGTGTGCACCTCAGCAAATTTATGTGTCAAGTCTGTAACATAAGATTGTTGTCCCTTAAGAATCTCTTGGAGCAAGTTTAACACCTCTTGAACGAGTCTGCATACAATGAGACAGAACACCAAAGACAAAACCACATGTGATTAATTACTTGGAAACAAAAAGAACTTGGGCTCAGAAAGTTAACAATCCTAAATGTAGCTAGTAGAAACCCATTTGGCAACGGCGCCAATTGATAACATGATTTTACTATCAAATCATATCGTACTAACATGTCAAAATAGCATAATAGGTGTCAAACGACTAGGAGTGTAACTAGCACTCAGGATACAGCTAACTACTCTAATCCAACCCAATCATGGTGAATATTTTTGTCTAGCAACCTAAATGAAACGAGTATAAACTAGATAAAGCATCAAAAGTAAGTAGAGCGAACAAATAAACAGAACAAGCAATAGCAGAATAGAGCAGTGAAAAATAAAGCAGTAGGTCAAACAAGCGCAGGGTGATGAGAAAACGGGGTCTTGAGGAATGAGTATCATGGATCAGCATATCACTTAGATCAACTAGGCGCTTGACAACACTCAATAGAGCTAACCTCTAGGCAGCAAAAACTCAAGGCATTGAATCCACTCTCGTGGCAAAAAACTTGATCAAGCTACTAACAGACCCTATCGCCATAAGCGTTTGATAACCTAACCGGCATGAACAATTAACTCGCTTGGATCCTATTCACACCTCAGACGTTTGATCCCTCGAGCTAAGAGTGTGAATTTCTGAAGTTGGTTCGGTAAGACATTCTACCAAACACCTATCGGTTGCTAGAACATCTCAGAACAAGCTTCAGTTGATCAGAATGAAACAAGCGTTAACAGCACCAAATCAGATGAGATCTAAGCATTCCTAACCTCAAGCAACCCAGAAAACCTAAGATCCACACCAATATAACCCATCCTCAAGGGCCCTATGTAAACTACTCAGAATTCATAAAATTAACAGCATGAGTAAAAACCATATCATATAGCATCAACAATCAACTCGAACTCAAATTGAAAAAAAGGCTAAATGAAAATGACAATTGCATAAAATAAACTCAAACAAAAGGTTTTGTTCTTGGCGCAGTTGCAAAACAAACAAAAACGAAAAGCGCTGCTTGCACAAAAGTATTAAAAACTAGGTTCCCCTTTTTAGTAAGAAACACAAATATTTATACTAAGTTTGGGTTAAACCCTAAATTGATTCGGCCCATTAGAAATGGTCCAACGTGTAGTGGGATTATGCTTCAATCTAGCCCAAACACTGAAAAGGCTCATAAGTTAAAAGTCTGTAGCCCAAAACACGATCCACTCGACATAAGGCTCGAACTCGCTCCCTTTTGTGTCTTCAGCTTGATCGTGGACTCGAGACTAACTCGACTGCTTTTGGGCTTGATCTGTGACTTGAGTGGCATCCAAAACTGGTTTGCTTCTAGGCTTGATCTGCGACTCGAGTGGTGTACAAAACTTGTTCGATTTTTGACAATCTTTTGCTCCAATCCGACTCCAAGTGCTGCTCCTTGTGCCTTTTAGTCTCCACTTGTCTAGAACACTGCATTTTTGTGCCTTCAAGTACCTGAAATCTCCTCAAATGCAATGTGCGTACTTACATGAAAATTGTGAGTATATATCTTTGTCTTTGTGTTATGTAGAACACTTTGTTTCTGGACTTTTTTTTATCTGTTGGTGTCAATTGTTAAGAGAGATTTTGTTTGTTTCAGGTCACCTTAAAACAATACACCGTGATGTAAAGGCTGCAAAGATTCTAATTGACGATAGCTATGAAGCAAAGGTTTTCAAAAACTTTTAAATCTAAAAAGCTTTAAATTCAACACTACTAATAATGTTGAAAGTGATTCATCAGTTAGCAAATTTTGGTCTCGCCAGGTCTATACACAAGGTATATGCTTTCTCATATTCATATCAGCAAAGCATACAAAGCATACATAGTTGTATGTTTCTCGGGTTAAATGTAGAACTAGATTTCCATTTAATATGAAACTGTTTGCTGTATCCATTAGTCATTCAGAAATATATATACTCTAGGAAACAACTTGATTTAAATTGTAGCTTGATATATGCGATATCTTTTGTTTCTTGATAAAAGTCTTTTAACCTTTTATGTTATCAAATCCTCATAGTACTTGAGGTATCAAACCAAAAGTGTATCGCTAACACTAAGGGTATGAGAAGCTATTTTAATTCAAGCTGATTCAATTTCCAGAATTGACTCAAGGCAAAACAGAGCAACAACTTAAAAATAGAGCAATGCAAAACAGAGAAATAAACATAAAACAGAGCAAGAAACAAGGCAGTGAAATAGCAAACAGTGATTAGATGGGTTAATGAGGAGTAGGGCTCATCAATCTAAGCGGACTTGGGGACTAATCACTCATCCAACAACCTATTTAGGAGATCTCTAGGCAATAGATACAAAGCAATCAGAATCATTCTCATGAGTACTAATACTCTCCTTGAGCTGCAACCTAACCCACTCTCATGGTGATCCATAGCATAAGATCATATTCACACTCTAGACAACTAATCTCTTACGCTAAAAATGCAAATCCCAATCCTAGGTTCTATTAAGCATTTTCACAAACACCTTGTGTGCAAGAATGCATAAGATCATATTTAAAATAGCCAAAATGAAATAAGCATGAAGCACACCTAGATTAGAGAGATCTAAACATAAAAGAGCTTGGACAAGTTTTAAAATCCCTAGATCTACAAAGATCTAGCTCATCTCCTCAATTACCCTAATGAATCTACCCAATATTCATAAGCAAGAACATAAACCCAGAAATTAAAACTAAGAACATAATTAGGAAGATGGAAACAAGAAGAACAAACTAAACCAAAGAAGTATATACTGAATCTCAATATATCATATATAAATCAAATATTCAATACAAGAAAAGAGAGAAAACAAGTTTCTGTTTTGCTCTAGAGAAAATAAAAACGCAAATAGGGTTTGTGTGGGCCAAAAAGGAGTATTTATTACCCAGAACAAAAACCCTAATAGAGACAATACGGAGAAAAAGTCAGCAAAACATCAAGGTCGGTGGCTCAACTCGCCAGTTGTGTGGCGAGACATCATGGCGAGTTGAGGCTTTTTCTTCTGTTTGGTCGTCACTCGCCGGTGTTTGGCGAGGTTGTGGTTCTAAGCTGCTTCTGGGTTACCACTCGCCTCCAGCATGGTGAGGTTGAGTGGTGAGACAACCAATATCTTCAGCTTAAAACGTCTTCTGGCCAAATGCTTCATCTTAGCCTGATCCATGCTGTCTTTTGTCCCAAAATTGCTCCAAATGCTCCCAATTTAGCTCACAGGCACCTAAGATACTCCAAATGCAATATGTATGCAATATGAACCTAAAGGGACTCTAAAATATAGAGAATACAATTAGAATGCCTGGAAATGTATATGAATTATGCACCTAAAATGGGGTAAAATACAGACATATCAACTCCCCCAAACTTAGATCTTACTTGCCCTCAAGCAAATGCAAAGAATTAAGAAGCAAGAGAGGTTGCAATGCTAGGAACTCATAGCCAAACCTGAATAAATCCAGTTTCAACTACTCATGTAATCGAATCTGCTCACCCTTTTAACATTTAATTAAAATCAGAATCATGAATCAAGTTTAAGCATCATAATAGAGTTTGTTTGGTTGAGGGTAAGATATAAGAGATTAGAATGATCTCTTCAAGTAACTGGTCAATCAATGCACAAGGGATCACTCATGAAATGGACTAAGCTTTAGCATAATGCTAAAGGTGAGAACCAACATGCGCATATAAAACCATGAATCTATCTACCCAATACACCCAAAATCGGTTCTAACCTAGCCAATCTAACCCAAAAAATGATCCTACTATACCCAATCTGCCATTAGGCGATTTTGTTTTCAGCCCATAGATCATCATCTCAAGCTTTCTATTTCTAGTCTAGGGAGAGGGGATTCTAACTTCTTCTAGCGGTTTTGAGACCTATACACTTACAGCACATTGGTTCTTTCTTCTTGTCCATAAGAAAATCTAGACCTTTGGTCTCTTTCCCTTTGACAGCACTTAGAACCTTTTCTCATTTTCTTGCCATAAACCTTTACTAGATTTTCAAACAGTTATACATTCCACCCTTTCTCTCCTTGACTCTTTCATTTAGACCTTTTCTTTTCCTTTTCCATTGCTTTCCCTGCTTAAACACAAGCATTCCCATATCCAACAGAAATGAAAACCACCCGCCTAATCCTAGTCTGGTCCAAAAGTTGTGGACCAGAAATCTTATACCAAGCTAAACCGGAAATAAGCCTCACAATCACACACAATCAATACTTGGTTCGAAATCAGGCGAGCTGCACCATGGAGGGGATCTACTTGGACTAACAAGGTAGCAGTATGAAGGAAAAGATAGTCCAAATATTCTAAGTAATCCACAAACTAAAGGTGATTCAAAGACGAGATAATTATCAATCAGGTTATGTTATCACATAGCAATGATAAACATCAATTCTCAGCATTTTCAATTAAAACATGAGATGCAGTCAGGCAATTCCGAGCATGGATTAATTTTTGTTTTTAGAGCATGAATAAGTGCATCAAACAACTGAAAATGAGGGCATTGAGTCTAGCAAGTCTAAAAGCAAGTTAATGGCAGCAAAGTCCTAGTTCCCAATGCAAACTAGACTCAATCTTAAACAGGATGCAACTACATGAACACACTGTTTTCAAATGCCATGAATGCCATGCTATGCTGAAATGAAAAATCTTAATGAATTTTTATGCTATGTACATGATGCATGAAAAATCAAACTAAGAATCACAAAAGCATAGTTAATATCCTCTAGAACCCTCCCCCAAACTTAAATCATATAATCCATGTGTATGAAAACTTGAAAGAGAATTCTAGACCAGTAAGGCAATACATATGCCATTGTCAAGAAAAAAAAAATTGGGGTTTGGTACCTATGGGGCTGAACTCGCCTGTCTTGTGACAAGTTAGGCTGAGCTCGCCTAGTACACTAGTGAGTAAGGGTGGCGAGTTAAACTGCGTTGTGCCAAAATTAACTTTACTCGCCCTGTTTGATTCATGGTGCTTTTCTCCACATTCTGAAAAACAGAATAACAGAAAAAGAAACAAACAAAAGCTGCAATCGCGTATGTACAAGGATACCATGGGATTGCCTCCCAAGTGCACTTGTTTTAAGTCTCTAAGCTTGACTTTGCTCTCCCATAAGATCTAAGGAGGCTCATCGAGAAGAGCTAGGGTCTTCTCGGGTATGTTCCTATCAGCTAGATAAGGCTTTACTCGCTGACCATATACTTTGAAGTGTTCTCCAGATCTGTTGATTAATGTGATGGTACCATATGGCAGAACCTCTTGCACTACGAATGGGCCTGACCATCTAGATTTCAGTTTACCAGGGAACAACTTGAGTCTTGAGTTGTATAGAAGCACTTGGTCACCAGCTGAAATCTTCTGGGGTGATATCTTCTTGTCATGGAGGGCTTTGGTCCTTTCCTTGTAAATCTTGGAGCTCTCATAAGCATCAAGCATGATTTCTTCCAGTTCATGTAAGCTAATGAGCTTTTTTTCTTGGGCAGTTTTTAAATCAAAGTTCAAGAACTTAGTTGCCCATATTGCTTTGTATTCAACGTCAACTGGAAGATGACATGCTTTACCATACAGCAACTGAAATGGTGTACTCCCAATTGGAGTCTTGTGAGCTGTCCTATATGCCCATAATGCATCATCAAGCCTTGCAGCTCAATCTCGTTTAGATGTACCAACAACTCTAGAGAGTATGACCTTGATCTACTTGTTTGACACTTCCACTTGGCCACTAGTCTGAGGGTGGTAGGGAGTTGCCACCTTGTGTTTGACTCCATACTTTTTCAGTAGACTCTCCAATGCCTTGTTAATGAATTGGGATCCTCTATCATTGATTACTACTCTTAGAACTCTAAACCTTGGGAATATGATGGTCTTGAATAGCTTAATCACTATTTTGGCATCATTGGACGAACATGCTACAGTTTCAACCCATTTTGAGACATAATCAACAGCCACTAATATGTAAGTGTTTTCGGCAGATGGTGGGTTGAATGGACCCATAAAATCTATTCCCGACTAGTCAAATATCTCTATGTGCAGAATTGGATTCTAAGGTATCTCATTACATGATATTCATGCATTTTGCCCATTTTAGCTTCATAGTTTGCATTTGTTTGCATTTCTTCACATTCCATACTATGCATTTTAGAGTCCAATTAGGAGGTATATCAATTGGTGAAACCGTCATAAGCTACTTTGGTTGAGTTATGAAGTCGAGCTTGATCCTTACAGCTATTCATATTCATATAGTGCTTCTACACTTATTATCTCTTTGAGATAACTTCAACATAATGGATGTTCACTTTGAAATGAGAAAGTGTGCTAAGCCATCTTAATGTTGTGTTATAGGTTGTAAACGGTCGTTCTTCTCGTAATCTAGAAAGTATATCAATTCTTGAACCCGTCATGAGCTACTTTGGATGAGTTATTGATATTCATGCATTTTACCCATTTTAGCTTCATAGTTTGCATATGTTTGCATTCATTCACGTTCAATACTATGCATGTTAGAGTCTCAATTAGGATCATTCTTGCATTTGCATAGCATTTGGAGCATTTCAGGAATATTGGAGTAATTTGGAACACTTTGGGTCAATTCGGAGCATTTTGGAGCAACCAAGCATGAAGACTGCAAGTCAGGCCTAGAACTGAAGAGCTGGAGCGAAAACACCAAAGACTAAGGATTTTACAAGCTAAGTACTCAGATCTACCTCAGCCAACTCGCCATGCATTGGCGAGTCCAACACCCAGTACTTAGCCAAAAATTGTATTTTTGGCTGAAATCATCAGGCTCAACTCGCCATGTATTGGCGAATCCAAGCTTAAGGACTTAGTCAATTTTCAGATTTTTCAAGACTGAACTCGCCATCACTCTCACCTGACACTGGCGAGTTCAACATTCCAGACTTAACCAGAATTCATATTTTTGAAGCTAAGCCATCTCAAATCGCTAGAGTGTGATGAGTGCAGCCCAGATTGAGCATTTGCTAAAGCTAAATTTTCCAGAACTCGACCCCTCAACTCGCCACACCCTGAAGCGATATGCACCGAATTCATTTTATTTGACCGACCTTTTTTTTTGTTTTGTTGTATTAAAATTAGGGTTTTCGTGTTTTGTTACAACATTCTCTTTAACCTAGTTTTTGCCGTTTTTGGCTAGTTCCATATTTTCTCTCTGCCTACTTCTCTGTGTTCTTGTTGTTTTTCATGATTTCTGCTTGATCTTCACCATAGGTTGTTAGATCTTTCTTTCATTTCTTCATTTTTGCCTTTGATTATGTTTTCAAGGTTTGTTGTTGTTCATGTTTCCATGAGTAGTAAGTAGATTCGCCTGGGTTTGGTGAGGAGATGAGGTAAAACCGAGTAGATTTCTAGGTTTGTGACATTCATGCTTGAATATGTTCATAGGTGGTGCTAGACTGAATGTCCTTAATGCTTGATTTGATTTGATTTGATTTGATCACTCTGATTTTGATGTGTAGGTTATTTCTAACCGAGAGGTGTTCAATAATATGCTTGGCTTAGGTTCAATTTAGGAATTATTCATTTTGGCCCAAGAGATTGGATGTTCAAAGAGTCAGTTGGTCGAGTAGGATAGGCTTGTTAATGCCAGTTTGAGCATCTGATCACCAAAGAGATTTGGGTTGGGTCGCGCTTGAATTGAGATTTTATGACCACGAGAGTGGCTTGTTTACCTTAGTATCATGATTCACTGCTTGCCTGCTTAGGTTGTTAGACAAAGTCACTACCAAGAATTCTGCTTAGTTTGCTGACTTCACTCTCCTCGCTAGCCCATCTTCATTTATACTCTGCAACTCGCCATTGTCTGTGCTGTTTATTCACTCTATTTCTGCATTTTCACTTAGTTTCTACTTGTTTAAGCTACATCTGTTTCAGCTCTATTTCATTTTACTTAGTCATTTTTCCGTATGTTTTCTCTGGTTACTTAGTCATTTTTCTGCATGTTTTCTCTAGATGGAACAAAGGGCCTCTCCCCACTCAGCATGAACCATACCTCATCCAACTCGCCGTCTGCTATTCTTGGTTGCCCGGGAGCACCCGCCTTGAAGCCATAGAGCTCTTGCATTTTCTTGAAGTTGAGCTCATACTCAATGTCATGCACTGTGAATTTGATGGATCCCCCTCCATTGGCTGCTAGCTGCTCCATAGTCAACTTCTTGTGTAGCTTAAGTTGGACTATTGCTAGGAATGGAGTAGTCTCCTCCTTGTAACATGGATACACCATTGAGGCGAGTTAAGACACTCCAACCACATTCAGCATGAGGTTTACATCCCCAGCTATGCCTTGCAATTTGAAGGTTTCCTTGTGAGGGTATAGAGTACCCTTGAAACCATTGTATGACAAAGCAGCGTAATAGCCTTCCGGTGTTTTCTCCAAGGGGCGCAACTGAGATGGCCTAGGCACACGCCTTTCGTCCATGATGATGTACGCCTGTTCGGTGGTATAGCCATCCTGCATCAATTCATCTATGCCGCAGTTGAATTCACCCTCTTCATTTTCCTCTATAGGCGAGTTATCATCATCTTCACTTGAAGATGGTATAGCCAAATTCTTTCCTTTGTTTTTCACCACAGGAACCTCCTCCTCACTATCTGAACGTAAATTTCACCTAGATGGTTGGCGAGTTGGAGGCGTATACTCCTCATCTGAGCTTTCCTTTTGCATTAGCCTTTTCCAACGGCTTGTCGTTTTGCTAGTACTTGGCTTTGGTCTATGTGTCTCTGGAATATCATCATCCAACGACATTTCTCTACTAAGGGCGTTGCGTCAAGCTCGCCATTGTGCATTTTCTGCCATTGTCATCAGATAGGGGAAAAAAGGAAAACTAGCCAGGGTAACTCATCAGCTAGTTGCTATGAACTCGTCAAGTGCTTGATATGAATTCGCCTAAGAACCAAGCTGAACTCGCCAGAAATTTTGAGATGGACTTGCCTAGATAGCTTGAACTCGCCAAGCAAGTGTTGAACTTGGCGTTTGATTAGCCTTGAACTCAGTAGGAATTTCCCAACAAAGCTTGAGAGAGAAAACTTTTAGAGAGATAAGTGTGAGAGTGAGAGGTGTGAGTTTGAAAAATGAGGCCACCACTCCATTTATAGGCGAGAGTGAAGGCTTGGTGGTTTGCAAAAACAATGGGCTTGTACGGACCTACTCGCCAAACCACTCCAACCTCGGGCACAAGTTTCTCTGCTTCGTTCTGCACCACTCGTTCAAATACATCAAAGCAACCACACAAATTCTGCTCAATTCTGCTCCAAAAACTTCAACTCGGCACCACTGTTCACCCGAAGTGACCTAAAGCTCAAAATTTTAGCTGTACCCATAAATGCTCAATGACTGTTCTTTTCTTGTTCGGTCGAGGTCCTGCACATCAAAGCCATAAAAACGCAAAAAAACTCGAGCCGAAGAAAAAGTTTAGTATGAGCTCGTTAGTTAAAGTTCTGAAATCAAGCTAAAAATTTGTGAAGAGTAGTGATGATGTGCTTAAGTGAATAAGTGGGATAGACACAAGAAATTCATTTAATTTGACCCTCATGATTCTTCTTGTGTTATCACTCACTAAACACACCACCATTCTCCAAAATGAGCTAATCCTAAACTTCAAAAATTAAATGACCGAAAAATTTTAATGTCTTCAGATTGAAAATTAAACTGAGGATATATAAAAAGGATAAACATGGGATTGCTTCCCAAGTGCGCTTGTTTTGAGTCTCAAGCTCGACTCTTCACACTGTCAGCTAGTGTGGTGTTTCAAGGGAAACCAGAGTTCCCTTTTTGTCATTAGCAGCCTCTGAATTTTTGCTCAGGCTTGTAACTGTGAAAATTTGCCCTTCCATGGTTGGCTTTCTTGAATCTTTACTCAAATTGAACTCCAATTTTTCTATGCCACCCAAATCCAACTCAATTGCCTTGTCCTTCACATCAATGACTGCTCCAATAGACGCTAAGAAAGGTCGTCCCAATAGTATTGGATCTTGAGGCTCTTTATCCATATTTATGACAATGAAATCAGTGGGGATCTTAACGTTGCCTATCCTGATAGTCAAATTTTCCAGCAAGCCGTGTGGAAAGTGAGTGCTTCTGTCACAGAGCACTAGTGATAGCTTGTTGGGCTTGTAGTTGTTGAATCCCAGCCTCTTTGCCACATTATAAGGCATTACACTTATGGATGCACCAAGATCACATAGTCCCTTCTTGAAGTTGAGATGACCTAGCGAACAGGGTAGAGTGAACGTCCCTGGATCCTTAATTTTTCTTAGCACAACCTTAGCTTCAGCTACAGGTTGACACTCAAAACCCTCAACCTCTAAACCCTCAATGAGATGAACCTTAGCTTTCACTACTTCCTTCAAAAAATTTTGATACTTTGGGATCAAGGCAAATGCATCAAGCAATGGAATTTTAAGCTTAACCTCCCTCATCTACTTTTCAAAAAGCTCCTTGAATTTCATAGTCTGATCTTTCTTTAGGCAAGTTGGGAATGGTGCTTGGGGTTTTGCAGCATTTTCCTTAGGCGTTGTAGGCTCAGAAACAGGATTTGCCAAAGTTTCAGGCTCAACTCGCCTAGCTGGTTGGTGAGTTGGACCGGCAAGTTGGGAAGTGTTTTTCTTCCCAGCTTGTTCATCGTCCCCTTCTTGAAGTTCACTGTCCTCAGTGGATGTAGTTTCAACTGCTCTAGTGGGAAGCTCCTTACCACTTGTGAGGGTAATGGACTGAGCAGTGTATTCTTTTGGATTCTGGACTGCTTTGCCTGGAAGCTGACCCTGAGTCTTGGCAGTAGCAGAGGCTTATTGGCTTTCCATGTATTTCAAGCGGGCATTTAACATTTCGAACTTGCAATTCAGGTCATTGTGTGATTGAGCAATTATTCTGTGAATCTTAGTGAATAGCTTGCTGAAGGTTTAAGCTTGCTGATTTTGGCTCTGTTGAATTTGCTGAAGCATCTCCATTATGTCTGGCGTTGCTTTTGTTTCTGAGGTTGAAGTTGGAGGTGTAGGCTTGAAACTTTGATAATATTGTTGTTTTGGAACCCAGGCATTCTGTTGTGTAGGCTTAGGAGGATAGACTTGATCCTTAGGGTTGGCTACATTATTGCTGCGGTAAGACAAATTGTTGTTCTGCTTGAAGTTATTCCATTGTCTTGGACCGCCTTGATTTTGCAGAAAGCTGATCTCTTCAACCAACTCATCCTCCCCTTCTTCGGCTGTATCCTCTTCTACCAGATTGACTTGCTTGTGATGAACTGACAGCAACTTATCCATTTTCTCGCTCAGACTCTTCAATTCCTTGCTGCTGTATGAATCAGATGCTCCAGACTTGCGCTCAACTCTATCAAACTCTTCCCTATCGGCGAGTGCAAGGTTCTCTATGAGCTCTCTCCCATCATCAACATCCTAACTCAGAAAATTTCTATTGCTAGCTGTATCTAGCAACATCCTCAGCTTTGGTTGAATGCCCCTGTAGAACTAGCTTAAGATAGTTTCTTCTGAAAATCCATGGTGAGGGCATTGAGACTGGTATATTTTGTATCTCTCCCAATCCTCAGCTAGAGACTCCGTCTCACTCTGAACAAAGTTGGAAATAAAAGTTTGCACCTTGGATGTCTTGGAGGTGGAGAAGAACTTAGCTAGAAACACCCTCTTACAGTCAGCCCAAGTTGTTATGATACCTTGAGGAAGGTGCTTTTTTCCAAATATGAGCCTTATCACCAAGTGAAAATTGGAATAAGCGAAGCTTCAAGGCATCTTCAGATAGGCCATTAACCTGAATCAAACCACAAATTCTCTCAAACTCATCAAGATGATCGAGTGGGTCATCAGTTGGCAACCCATGAAATTTGTTGTTCTGCACCATAGTAATCAAGCCACTCTTGATTTCAAAGTTGTTGTTTGGAATTGGAGGGGGTCGAATGTCATACCTCCGAGTGTGAATATTAGGTGCATCACCTGCTCTGATAGGCCTCAGTCATCTAGGTAGAGGCGAGTCTGGAGGAGTAATATAGGGTTGCTGCTGGTTCCCATCAGTTGAGTTGTCAGGCGTGGTGTTGTTATGATTCATAGCTCTGTGTTCTGTGGTCTGACCCTCTATCATGTCCTTTTGTTCTTGCAGTACTCGTTGAAGCTGCTGAATGTTGTCTAGAGGACTTAGCAAATCCTGGGTGCCTTGAGAATGGGTGTGAGGCATCAACGCTGGGTAACAACTGGGGAAATCTCATCTTGTATATTGGTGTGACGAGTTGGGCAAGTGACAGACCTTAAAACAAACCAAAGATTGAACAAACACGGCTGAATCACAGGTTAGAAAAAACAAAGGAAAATAAAACTTGATCCTAGAAAGTTTTTGACCTTAAGTGTAACAATCAAACGCTTATTTGGCAATGACGCCAATTTGATAACAAGCTTTTTAGTCCGGTTATCAAATCCTTATAGTTTATAAGGTTGTTGAACCAAAGCGTGATGTTAGCACTTGGGGTATAGATAGCTAACTAGTTCAAGCCAAAATCAATGAAAACTGAGGGTTGGAGCAATTCTGTCATAATTGGCTCAAAATGCAAAATGAAAGCAACCAGAGAAAACATGCAGAAAAATGATTAAGTAAAATGAAACATCGCTGAAACAGATGCAACTTAAACAAACAGAAACTAAGTCATTCAGAAATAGAGCAAGTAAACAGCAGAAACAATGGCGAGTTACAGAGTATAAACGAAGATGGGCTAGTGAGGAGAGTGATGTCAGCGAGCTGGAATAGAAATCTGGGTAGTGACTTTGTCTAACAACCTAAGCAGGCAAGCAGTGAATTAGGATACTAAGGTAAACAAGCCACTCTCGCGGTCATGAAATCTCAGTTCAAGCACGACCCAACCTAAATCTCTTTGGTGATCAGATGCTCAAACTGGCATTAACAAGCCTATCCTACACGACCAACTGACTCTCTGAACATCCAATCTCTTAGGCCAAAATGAATCAATCCTAGATTAAACCTAAGCCAAGCATATTATCGAACACCTCTCGGTTAGAAATAGCCTACACATCAGATTTTGAGTGATCAAGTCAAAATAAGAATGAAGAGCATTCAGTCTAGCACCACCTATGAACATAATCAAGCATGAATGTCACAAACCCAGAAATCTACTCAGATCTACTTCATCTCCTCACCAAGCCCTAGCGAATCTACTCACTACTCATGGAAATATGAGCAACAACAAACCCAGAAACATAATCAAAGGCGGAAAAGAAGAAACTAAAGCAAGATCTAACAACCTAAGGTGAGATCCAAGCATAAATCATGAAAAACAGCAAGAATAGCAAGAACACAAAGAAAGAGGCAGAGAGAAAATATGGAACTAGCCAAAAACGGCAAAAACTAGGTTAAAGAGAATTGTTGTGCGTTTTTGACATAAAGGGGTATTTATAGGGCCAAAACATGGAAGCCCTAATTTTAAGTCAACAAAACATAAAAAGTCGGTCAAATAAAATGAAGTCGGTCTAAATTGCTTCAGGGTGCATGGCGAGTTGGGGGTCGAGTTCTGGAAAATTCAATCTGGGCTGCACTCATCATACTCTGGCGAGTTGGAATGGCTCAGCTTTAAAATCATGAATTCTGGCTAAGTCTGGAATGTCCAACTCGCTAGTGTCAGGTGGGAGTGACGGCGAGTTGGGCCTTGAAAACTTGAAGATTTGGCCAAGTGCTGAGGGTTGAAGTCGATAGTGTCAGGTGGATGTTGGTGGCGAGTTGGACATTGAAAATCTGAAAATCGGCTAAGTCCTTACGCTTGGACTCACCAATGCATGGCGAGTTGAGCCTGATGATTTCAGCGAACAATTGCATTTTTGGCTAATTATGGGAGTCTGAACTCGCATATGTATGTCGAGTTGGCTGAGGGAGTCTTGAGTACTTAGCTTGTCAAATCCTCAGTTCTTGATGCTTTGGCTCCAGCTCTTCATTTCTAGGTTTAACTTGCAGTCTTCATGCTTGTTTGCTCCAAAATGCTCTGAATTGACCCAAAGTACTCCAAATTGCTCCAAAGTTCCTGAAATGCTCCAAATGCTATGAAAATGCAAGAATGATCCTAATTGGGACTCTAAAATGCATAGTATGGAACGTGAATGAATGCAAACATATGCAAACTATGAAGCTAAAATGGCCAAAATGCATGAATATCAATTGTCAAGAAGCGTTTGATTGTTACACTTAGGGTCAAAAACTTTCTAGGATCAAGTTTTATTTTCTTTGTTTGTTTCTCACATGTGATTCAGACGTGTTTGTTCACTTTTTGGTTTGTTTCAGGTCTATTTATCCCCCAACTCATCATAACACTAGGCGAGTTGAGACTTCCCCAGTTGTTACCCTGCGTTGATGCCTCACACCCGTTCTCAAGGCACCCAGAATTTGCTTAGTCCTCTAGACAACATTCAGCAGCTTCAACGAGTACTGAGAGAACAAAGGGACATGATAGAGGGTCTGAACACATAACACATAGCTATGGATCATAACAACACCACGCCTAACATCTCAACTGATTGGAGCCAGCAGCAACCCCATATTACTCCTCCAGACTCACCCCTACCTAGACGACTGAGGTCTATCGGAGCTGGTAATGCACCTAATACTCACACTAGGAGGCATGGCATTCGACCCCCTCCAATTCCAAACAACAACTTTAAAATCAAGAGCGACTTGATTACTATGGTGCAGAACAACAAATTTCATGAGTTGCCAGTTGAAGATCCATTCGATCATCTTGACAAGTTTGAGAGAATCTGTGGTTTAATTCGGATAAATGGCCTATCTGAAGATGCCTTAAAACTTTGCTTGTTCCCATTTTCACTTGGTGATAAGGCTCATATTTGGAAAAAAGCACCTTCCTCAAGGTATCATAACTACTTGGGTTGACTGTAAGAGGGTGTTTCTAGCTAAGTTCTTCTCCACCTCCAAGACATCCAAGCTGCAAACTTTCATTTCCAACTTTGTTCAGAGTGGGACGGAGTCTCTAGCTGAGGCTTGGGAGAGATACAAAATATACCAGTCTCAATGCCTTCACCATGGATTTTCAGAAGAAACTATCTTAAGCCAGTTCTACAGGGGCATTCAACCAAAGCTGAGGATGTTGCTAGATACAGCTAGCAATGGAATTTTTCTGAGTCAGGATGTTGATGATGGGAGAGAGCTCATAGAGAACCTTGCACTCGTCGTCGGTCAGTATGGGGAAGAGTTTGATAGAGCTGAGTGCAGATCAGGAGCTTCTGATTCATATAGCAGCAAGGAGTTGAAGAGTCTGAGCGAGAAATTGGATAAGTTGCTGTCAGTTCATCACAGGCAAGTCAATCTAGTAGAAGAGGATACAGCCGAAAAAGGGGAGGACGAGTTGGTTGAAGATATCAGGTTTCTGCAAAATCAAGGCGGTCCAAGACAATGGAATAACTTCAAGCAGAACAACAATTTGTCCTACCGCAACAATAATGTAGCTAACCCTGAGGATCAAGTCTATCCCTCTAAGCTTGCACAACCGAAAGCCTGGTTCTAAAGCTACAATATTATCAAAGTTTCAAGCCTACACCTCCAGCTTCAACCTCATAAGCGAAAGCAACTTCAGATATAATGGAGATGCTTCAGCAAATTCAACAAAGCCAAACTCAGCAAGCTTAAACCTTCAGCAAGCAATTCACTGAGGTTCACAGAAAAATTGATGCATCACACAATGACCTGAGTTGTAAGTTCAAAACATTAAATGCGCGCTTGAAATACATGGAAAGCCAATAAGCCTCTACTACTACCAAGACTCAGGGTCAGCTTCCAGGCAAATCAGTCCAGAATCCAAAAGAATACACTGCTCAGTCCATTACCCTCACAAGTGGTAAGGAGCTTCCGACTAGAGCAGTTGAACCTACAGCCACTGAGGATAGTGAACTTCAAGAAGGGGAGGATGAACAAGCTGGGAATAAAAACACTTCCCAACTCGCCGGTCTAACTCGCCATCCAGCTAGGCGAGTTGAGCTTGAAACTTTGGCAAATCCTATTTCTGAGCCTATAACGCCTAAGACAAATGCTGCAAAACCACAAGCACCACTCCCAACTCGCCTAAAGAAAGATTAGACTATGAAATTCAAGGAGCTTTTTGAAAAGCAGATGAGGGTGGTTGAGCTTAAAATTCCATTGCTTGATGCGTTCGCCTTGATCCCACAATATCAAAAATTTTTGAAGGAAGCAGTGAAAGCTAAGGTTCATCTCATTGAGGGTTTAGAGGTTGAGAGTTTTGAATGTCAAGCTGTAGCTGAAGCTAAAATTCTGCTAAGAAAACTTGAGGATCCAGGGACGTTCACTCTACCTTGTTCTCTAGGTCATCTCAACTTCAAGAAAGGACTATGTGATCTTGGCGCATCCATAGGCCTAATGCCTTATAATGTGGCAAAGAGGCTGGGGTTTAACTACTACAAGCCCAACAAGCTATCACTAGTGCTCTCTGACAGAAGCACTCACTCTCCACACGGCTTGCTGAAAAATTTGCCTACCAAGATAGGCAACGTTGAGATCCCCACTGATTTCATTGTCATTAATATAGATGAAGAGCCTCAAGATCCAATACTATTGGGACGACCTTTCTTAGCGTATGTTGGAGCAGTCATTGATGTGAAGAACAAGGCAATTGAGTTGGATTTGGGTAGCATAGAAAAATTGGAGTTCAATTTGAGTGAAGATTTAAGAAAGCTAACCATTGAAGTTCAAAGTTTCACATTTACAAGCCTGAACGAAAATTCAGAGGCTACGAATGACAAAAAGGGAACTCTGGTTTCCCTTGAAACACCACACTATCTGACAGTGTGGAGAGTCGAGCTTGAGACTCAAAACAAGCGCACTTGGGAGGCAATCCCATGTTTATCCTTTTTATATATCCTCGCTTTAAATTTTCAAAGTCTTTATTTTTGCTATAACAATCTAAAGTCGTTTAAGTTTTTCGGTCATTTAATTTCGAAGTTTGGGATTAGCTCATTTTGGTGAATGGTGATGTGTTTAGTGAGTGATAGCAC
>OVAX01002407.1:0-28379 GCA_900406405.1 Lepidium africanum
TGTCACCACTCCAAGTGAGGTTTCTGCAGCATAATTCATAACTGGAGCTTTGGTTGTTCCACTCATCCTAATCAGCTCCCTTGCAGAGGCCAAATAGTAATCCTTTTTTATCATAGAAGAGCGATATGTTAGCAGTGACCTTTTTGCTGCATAAATTAACTAAAACAGAAGTAAGATCAAATTACTACCTGAACAACTTTCGTCACTGCCAAAGCAAGAAGAGCTATGATAATTACTTGCCATGTGACATATGTCATGATGATAAGAGCAGCAGTGAGCTCAACAGTCGGTGCTACCACAAATATGAATGCAAATGGAATGTCAAAGTCCAAGACGTTCAAATCAGATGAAGCCTGCAATTTTTACATTTAATTTTATCAGCCATTGAGTTGGGTGTATTCATGTACATGTAATAAATGCGATCTTACTCGGGTGAGAATGCCCCAACTGGAGTAGAATCGAAGAAAAGCATTGGGGCTTTGAAAACTGCATTTGTGAAACCAGAGAAGAAAGCTTTGGAAGCTTTAAGTCCAAGATGGGCTGTCGTAAGAGCTCTTGCGTATACAAAAGCAGCACTAAGAGCTGAGATAATACTATAGACTCCAATTAGCATTGTATTAGATAATACTATATACATGATAGTGTGGTCTTGTTTAATACAAACTGAATGGTGTTGTCTTATGTTTGGTTGTTCATTCCACAGACCATATTTGAAATCCGAAATTGATGGAGATCGGAAAGAACAGAGCAACAGAGAAAGACCCGAATGAATTGCTTAGGTCTCTTATCCTTTTAATTAGCTCTTAACCATAACAATGTCGATCGAAGCCGACTGATAATTTTCCTGGGAAATTATGAATTGGAGATAAGATTATTTGTTGAAAAAAAAAATTGAAAATAATATTAATGTTTGTTGTCTTTGAAACTATCACACTCGCACTAAGCGCGCGTTGAGCGCACTGAAACCTATCCCATTAGATTTTGGGCTTTTTCTAAAAAAATTAGAAATTAAAAGAGTCAAGGCGCGTGATGTGCCTCTTCTACGTATAATTGCAAATTCAAGCCACACTTCAAACCTTCTGTACTGTCTAGAGACTTCGCAAACCTATTAGATATAATTTATTTATTTTCTTTTTTAAAGCTAAAAAGAAAAAAAAATGTAGAAATCGTACATAATAATTGTGTTTTTTCGTTTTGGTTACATCTAAAGAAAATATAAAGTTAATTTTTTATATGTACTCTTTTATCTTTTGTCAACTGCATTTTATGGATGAAAAGAACAAATAACCATATATGGTTGAAGTTATTATCTAAATTATGTATAGGAAGTTTTCTAAGAATCAAATACATATGTCTAAGTTCATATTTGTATTAATTATGGATGGTAATCTAAACAAATTTATTTATATTTTTCTACAGATTTCTTAACAAATGTAGTGATCTCATTACATAGATAAATATCAATCAACAATTAATATATATGGATTCTGTATAACATGTGTCATTTGATATGTCTCCAATTTTATTATGATCTTTATATTTATTTCTCTTTTTATTCATCTTTATGTAAATCCAAATGTGTAAATTGTCTTTATCTAGTACTGGTGATCAGTATAAGTATCAATGTACTCTCTTGCTTTGGCCAAAGAACTCAATCTTCAATCACTAAAAAAATTTTATTTTACTTAGCCGTCTTTCGAGTTCAATGATGTTGCTTCTAGTTTCGGCTTTGGGGTTACTAGCCTTTTATGTCTACAAGTCCATAAAACCACCACCACCGATTCCATTGCCAGACAATGTTTCTGAGATCTGTCCAAGAGTCAAGCTCAACGATGGTCGATATATAGCTTACAAAGAATTAGGGTTTCCAAAAGACAAAGCCAAAAATAAAATAATCATTTGCCATGGATATGGAAGTTCCAAGTTAGTTGAATTGAAATTCACACAGGTATTAATTAATTATTCGGATTATATTATTGATTATTTATATCATATCATAATATTTACCTGGAGTTAATTAATGTTTATTTGTCTTTGGCGATCGAGTTTGTTGTTCTTTCTTATAGTTCTTTGTTTATCGTTTCGTATTTCATTTGTGGTTGTAGGTTCTCGAAGTTATTGTTTTTTATGTTTTTCGGGTTTTTTTTTCTCTACTATATATTCGCGTATTTTTTAATGTCTGCTAAAATCAGAAATGGTATATTAATCTAACATTTTACAAACAAAAATTTAACAACAATGCTCATGATCTGGCTTCTTGCAGGAAATGATAGATGAATTTGAGATTTACTTCTTGCTCTTTGATAGAGCTGGTTATGGAGAAAGTGATCCTCATCCATCAAGAACCCTAAAAACCGATGCATACGATATTGAAGAACTTGCAGACAAATTACAAATCGGACCAAAGTTCTATGTTCTTGGGATGTCACTTGGAGCTTATCCAGTTTTTGGCTGTCTTAAGTACATTCCTCATAGGCTAAGTGGAGCAACGTTGGTTGTACCAATAGTGAATTATTGGTGGAGTCGTTTGCCTAAAAACTTGTCGAGTTCAGCTTTAAAAAAATTGCCAATTCAAAATCGATGGACTTTTCGAGTCGCGCATTATGTTCCGTGGTTATTCTATTGGTGGATGACTCAGAAATGGTTCTCACCATTTAGTACAAATCCCAAAGATACTATGACTGATCGCGATATAGAACTTGCGGACAAACATACAAAACATGCTTACATTAAGGTACGTGTTTTACATGTAAAGTTTGACATAATTTTTTCAGTGTTTCAAAAACCAGTCTAGATGGCTCTATAGGAAGAGCCTATGTCCTGAACGGATCTTTTTTGTTTTCATTTTTGTATAATCGAAAAAATATAATTAGGTGGATTAAGCAGTAATTTATCGGTTTATGCGGTTTAATCGATTTTTTTTTGGTCAAGGAGCTGCTTTCATTAACTTAACAATTTAATCGACCAGTTTTTAAATTTTAGTAAAAAAAAATTAAAATTAATTCATAAATAAGTTTGATTCAAATTATTATGTTTTTTTATACTTATATATACTTAATTTATCATATACAAAATATTATTTATTTTAAAATCATCTAAACCACTTAGAATTATTTAGGTAACTTAGGTTTTTTGGGCGTCAGGCAGAAGATCATCACCCATTTAGCCTCTAATGTTTTTCTAAGTACTGAGTTTTTTTAGAGAATAACTCATGAAAGTGATTGATTTATGTGGTTCAGGAATCAGCTCTAAGACAAGGTGAATATGTGAGTATGCAAAGAGACATCATTGCTGGTTTCGAGAATTGGGAGTTTGATCCAACTGAATTAAGCAATCCATTTTCAGAAGATAACAAAGGTTCAGTTCATATTTGGTGTGCACTTGAAGACAAACAAGTTTCGCGAGAGATTCTTCTATATTTATGTGATAAGCTTCCATGGATTAAGCTTCATGAAGTTCCTGAAGCTGGACATCTTATTATTCATGAGAAAATGCATTTCGAAGACATTATTAAAACCGCTTGTACTTGATTCAACTAAAAGTGAAAAATATCTCTAAAGTTTATATATGTTTGGGATGATATTAATAAAAAAATATGTATGATATTTATGACATAAATATTCTTATATATGTTGACAAAACATATATAGATCGGGCCTTGTCGATCTAATTGTTGATCAAAAAAAAAAAATTTATATATGAATTAAACTAGTCTTATAGAATCCAAATTTTGTTGTGAAATGACCTAATAAACTATATTGATGTGCTTTTTAATCAGTTTTTTTTTTTTTGTCAATATTGGGTCATAACTGGGCGGCACATTAGCCAAATTCCTACATAATACATGTGATAAGACTCGATCCTAAATATGCAAGTGCGTTTGCCTTTAGTAGACTTACCGTCGGTTCAATGGAATTTTGTGGATGTTTCCGTATTTAAGTTTGAGATTGTGTTTTTGACTAATTTTTTTCTAGATTTTCTATTTCTTTCTTCCTTTTTATCTGTTTTATTTTTCTTGCTCTCTTATTAGGATTTTATCTTTGGGGATTTATCTGTTTATCTGTGGGCTTGTGTATCTTACTGTTATATTATTTTCTATGTAAGAAAGAAGAAAGTTATATCGAGGTGGAATTGATCCACTAAATCTTCTAGACTTTGTAGTAAAGCAAAAGGAAGTTATAAAAGTTTTTATGAAGTACTTTAATCATATTTTAAAAGAAACTTTGTAATTTATTTATTATAATTATAGCATAAAAGATATCAAAAAATTATCAAAAAAATTAAAGCATAAAAGACACTAATTACAAAATTTATGCAATATAAATGAAGGTAGTTTACTCGTTAACTCATTGTAACGTTACACAATTCATAGAAGACACTTTTCATATAGATTAATCACCACATCTTCATATTTTGCCAATTATATATATTAGAGAATAATATACCACGTCAGAAATTACAAAGGATCTTCTCTAATATATATAAGATATAGACCTCTTCACTTATTGTCAATTAGTTTTGAGTTAAAAGTCTATATTCTAATATGGTATCAGAGCATATGATCCATACTGTCCAACCCGATCCGACTCATAGTTGATCCATCCCCGAACTTATCAAGATTAATGGCCAAAGAGTCATTATCTCGAAGAGACATATTAGGGAATAATATCCCACAACGAAAATTGGAAGGAATCTTCTAATAATATACACCCCATAATGAATTTTCTTGTACATTGAGCAATCAAACTCAAGCACGATATAACCAGTCCAATACTAATCTGCGACCAGTAACTTTCTTTTTTCTTTTTCTTAGTAGCTATACAATATATTCAAAATCTGTAATGAATACCAAACTATAATGTAAAATATAATAAAAATGAGAGGAGTTACACAGTTGATAATATGTCCAAAAGAACAACCAATTTTAATAATAGTCGCAAAAATTTTATAAGGACGTGTTTAACCAAGTGGAAAAAAATGACATGTGTGACATGTGTAACAAGAGGTCGACTAACCAACAAAACTAATTACTCCTTCTCAGCTTCTAAAGACGTTACAAACTATAAAGACATATCTTTGACCCAAAAAAAAAAGAGAGAAAAAAACTAAATAAAGACATATAACATATTGAAAAACAAACAAAAAACAAAGATTTGAAGTTAAGATCACAATATCTAGCCATCTCCTTAATCAGGTTTGTGTTCTCTTGTCTGATTATCATAGTTTCTAGTAAGTTTAGAGACTTACAAATCAATCATGATGATCACTCTCTCTTGTATAAATTTAGAGCTCTTTTATAATTTGGTTATGTTATTATTTTAAGCAACTTATTCTCACAAGTTGAGCCAAAGTTTTCAATCTGTAATCATTAGGTCAAAAAATGCTGTTGCTTCTATTTGTGATCGTGGGATTATTCTGCTACTATGTCTACAAGTTCATGATACCACCGCCTCCAATTCCATTGCCGGAAAATGTCTCCGAGATAGGTCCAAGAATCAAGCTTAATGATGGTAGACATATAGCTTATAAAGAATTAGGGTTTCCAAAAGACAAAGCCCAAAACAAAATTATAATCATTCATGGAAACAGAAATTCCAAAGATGTTGATTTATACATCACTCAGGTATAAACATAAAGGTTGTGTTAATGGATCTTTGAGTGATTTCTATTTTTAATAATGCTAACAAAAACAATTCCTCTGGCTATCAGGAAATGATCGATGAATTCAAGATTTATTTTTTGTTCTTTGATAGAGCTGGTTATGGAGAAAGTGATCCTCATCTATCACGAACATTGAAAACAGATACATACGATATCGAAGAAGTTGCTGATAAATTGCAAATCGGACCAAAGTTTCACGTTCTTGGGATGTCACTTGGAGCTTATTCTGTCTACGGTTGCCTCAATTACATTCCTCATAGGTAATATATGATCTATATTCTAACATGATCCTGGTGTAGTGTAACATGAAAAGAACTTAGGACAGTAGTAGTATTTCTCACTACATTGTGTGCGTCAATTTAAGGATTTTACATGGTTTTTTTAGTTTTCGGTATAGCCGAATTTAGGATAGGGTAGTATGTTACTTGAGTTCAAATTTTTTTGACCATATTGTGAATGATATTTTAAAAATTTTACATGGTTTTTCTAGTTTTGGGTATAACCGAATTTAAAACAACTATAGGATGTTACCTGAGTTCGAATCACCCGAGTTATCAAGAGAATATATATATATATATATATATATATGTATATATAGTAATATTATATAGACAAAAACAAAAGACTAATTATGTGAATGTTTGTATAGACTAAGTGGAGCTACATTGGTGGTTCCGTTAGTGAATTATTGGTGGAAACGTGTGCCTCAACACATGTTGAATGCAGCAATGAAGAAATTGCCTTTTGGGTTTCAAATGACACTTAGAATCGCACACTATTGTCCATGGTTGTTGTATTGGTGGATGACTCAGAAATGGTTTCCACATAGTCGAACTCCTGAAGATAGTATGACCGAGCGTGACATTGAACTTGCAGCAATGCATACAGAACATCCCTATATCAAGGTATGTATGTGTGTATTTTTATTTTATAATTTGTGTGGTTGGAATCCAAGTAGCATACTATCGCTTTCCTAAGTTCGTCTACAAGGTTAGGAGAGGCATATAATATCTCTTAAATGCTGCACACAATATAGTGAGAGGATTTGAATTCAAGTAGTATACTATTGCAATCCTAAGTTCTTTTCGCTCTAATAAACCACAAGCCTCTTGGCATATGTATGTCTATTGTGATGTAGTTATAGGCCATTTGATTAATCCACTCTTATTTTTGAATGTTCTAATTAAAAACACAGGAGTCTGCATTACGACAAGGTGAATATGTGAGTATGCAAAGAGACATCATTGCTGGTTATGGACATTGGGAATTTGATCCATTCGAATTGAGCAATCCATTTAGGGAAGGTAACAAAGGTTCGGTTCATTTGTGGGTTGCGCTCAGAGACAAACAAATTCCACCGGAAGTTTTACTCTATTTATGTGATAAGCTTCCGTGGATTAAGCTTCATAAGGTCCTTGATGGTGGTCATTTTATTATCCATGAAAAGCACCATTTCGAAGCCGTTATCAAAGCCGCTTGTAGTTGAATAAAAATAAAATCCTGAGTAGCTTGTGTGTGGATTAGATTGGATAACATCACCTTTTATTGCATGTAATAAATTGTCTTTGTTGCATATAATATATTATGTAGGTAATCCACGCTGGCGTGGTCTAGTGGTAATATCAGATTTTGGGAAAATAGTAATGTATTATCTTGGGTTCGAGTGTTTTTAAAAGTAAATCATATTCGCGCGCAGTATTAGGAGTATCCTCGTAACTTTTCTTAGCTCTAATATTAGTCTGAATTCATGCCTCGTTCATCGGTTGAACCGGTTAGAAAGAAAAATCTCTAATTGATTTAGAGGTTTTTTTGTCAACCTTACTCATTCATTCTACTAATGGGATCAACAAAAACCCGATCCATAGATAAATTACTCCTATTGGAGTTGACAAGTTTTGAACTTACCACTTGGACAAACCATATGACAAACCAACTGGACCACCTACTTCTTGGCAATTGATTTAGAGGTCTTACTACTTATGGTGTTTATGTTGAATCGTGGTATCTATTGATGAAAAAAAATGTATATAAATATGTATTCTCTGTATGTATAAAAAATGGTTTAAATCATAAACTGATCTCTTTTATACATTGAAGGTAAAGTACAAGTCTTAACTTTAAGTCTTCACATGATGGTCTTAAAGAACATTACTACAACTGATTTTATTTGTACTTAAACAGCTTAACTTTTCCAAAACGAGGGTATTTTCGTCATTTCAAATGAAGCCGACAAATCGATAAAAGCAAAACGTTTTCCCACTAAAGAGTAAAAACACTAATCATCAGAATCTCTCCAAAATTCACATTTCCGCATTTTTCTCTCTCGCCGGAGAAGATGCAACGGTTTCTTCTTCTTCTTCTTCCTTTACTCTTCTTTCTCCTTACGCTATCACCTTCAGCGATTTCTCATTACTCTTCTTCCACCTCTTCTCCTTCTTCCTCTTCCGTCTCTTCCGACGCTTCCGAATGGCGTCCAGGTCGAGCTACCTACTACGCCTCTTCTAATCCACGAGATGCTGTTGGTGGAGCTTGTGGATATGGAGATCTCGTCAAATCTGGGTATGGTTTAGCTACTGTTGGTCTAAGTGAGACTCTATTTGAGCGTGGTCAGATCTGTGGTGCTTGCTTTGAACTCAGATGTGTTGATGATCTTCGTTGGTGTATCCCTGGAACTTCAATCATTGTCACTGCTACTAATTTCTGTGCTCCTAATTATGGATTTGATCCTGAAGGTGGTGGTCATTGTAATCCACCGAATAAACATTTTGTGCTTCCCATTGAAGCGTTTGAGAAGATCGCTATTTGGAAAGCTGGAAATATGCCGGTGCAGTATCGCAGGTTTGTGCGTTTTGTCTTCAAACATTTGTTGTTTTACCAATTTGTTTCGCGTTTTGGTTAAATTGCGTTTGCGGTGGTGTGAACGCGGTTCTGCTTTACTTGATTTAAATTTTTAAAAAATCTGGCGATGCTTTTTTGCTTTGTTGATTTACAGTCTTCTTCGATATCCGTGTGCTTTATATGAGCTGGGTTTGCCCTAAAATGCTTGACAATTTACGTTAATACCCCTGATCGTTCTATTCGAATATTGACAAAATTCAGAACAATGGTATTTGAGTTGGGTCTTGATTGATGGCAATATTGTAGTAAATCTGATTTGTTTGCTTTGCTCTCAATTTCTTAATGTTATGAAGGCAATATTGTAGTAAATCTGAGTTGTTTGCTTTGCTCATCTCAGCCATGAGAGGAAGAAGAGTAGAAATCAATGATCATTTAGATCCTTGTTGGATTGTAAAGTGTTGTGTATTGGTACAAAGCATGTAACCATTGTTGTTGGTTTTAACAAAACAGGATCAACTGTAGAAGAGAAGGGAGCATGCGGTTTACAGTAGATGGAGGAGGCATTTTCATATCGGTTCTGATTACTAATGTTGCAGGATCTGGTGATATAGCTGCTGTGAAGATCAAAGGATCGAGAACTGGATGGTTACCAATGGGTCGAAATTGGGGTCAAAATTGGCATATCAATGCTGATCTTAAGAACCAAGCTCTTTCATTTGAAGTAACTTCAAGTGACAGATCAACTGTGACATCTTACAATGTCTCCCCTAAAAACTGGAATTATGGACAGACCTTTGAAGGGAAACAATTCGAAACTCCGTGATACAGAACACTGGTACATCTAGATATCTTATGATTCTTTTTTCTGGGTCAGAAAGTTTTGATAACAAGTATATGAGTCTTGGTTGTTATCTTTAGAGTTGAGAAGGACGAAACTTGGGAATGGGTTTCATCCAAAAAAAGAAAGTAATATGTTTGGTTTGTGTTTCTTAGTGATCTTTCTCTTCCATGCATAGGTATAAAAGTCACCAATGTACTAAGAACAGTGATCACAGAGACATCACTATTGTATCTATTTATTTACATTACTAAGGAGCAAAAGCTTCCTTATGAAATGAGGCTAATGAGCATTGAGTGTTACAGTTTTTGATCAACACAATCTGTGCACCATATTGTAATAGAAGCTTGAGAATCAGAGAACAGTGCAAAGTTTGCAAAAGTGTATTATGATATAACAAAAATCAGAATAACTAAAGGTTACATAACTTCAAAGTCAAAAGACATTAAACCTATAGCAAGGAATGTAAGTTCACTTACTTCCAATGTAAAGATCATCTACGCCTTATGGATCACCGTGTGTTGTAAAAATTCCTATGAACATTCCATTTCTCTTAAAACTCTACAAGAAACCCTCCCAAAACAAAACAAAAGAAAAAATCGCGTTAACAACTCATAAAGTTTGATGAGATTCAATAAGCAATGCATTGAGCATAACATGAACTGCAGCGTCATAGACTGCAGAGTCGTAATGCATTCCATCAAGTGTACATTGTGGTCCACAATTCCAAGTAAAGGACTGAACATCGAGCAAGATTAGCGGACCGCCCATTTGACGCAAGATCTTACTCTCTCCAAGTGATCTATCATACTCATGCCACACTGTATCACTCATCTTCTCCTTCTTCTCATCCGAATTCAACATTCCATTGATCAAAACCGGCATCCCAATCCAGAAAAGATGCATTGATCTACCAGAAACCGATACGCCTCCTTCTTGCTCTTTTGGCGTTAAGGGCACTAAAGACTCTACATGACTACTCAATTGCTTCAACCTATAACCGAAATCTGAAGCATTGTTTACATGAAGCATATGCCATAACCCACTTCCCATTAACAAAACATCTGGATACTTGTCCATCTTCTTATAAGATACCACAAGCTCATCCAAATCTTTCTCATAAGGAGCCCAAACAAAATCCAACTTCATACCAATCTCCTTAACCACTATGCTGTAATCACTATGTCTCTTAAACAGATCATCTTTAACTGAATCCATAGCCTTTGAATCTGAACCTAAAACAAGATTCAACAAAGACAACGCCACGAATCTCGCTTGAGAATCACCAGCAACAACAACCCAAGATCCATTCAACAACTCTGAGACATCAAATTTATCCAATTTCTGAAACTCACAACTCAAAACTTTCCTCGATTTCATCCAATCCCAATTCTTATCGAAATAATCAAGCTTCGTACCATTATTCCTACGAACAGACTCAGTATTGACTTTAGGCTTAACATCCCAAACAATCTGATTCACTTCATTAATACAAGAGATACGATGATCATAGACAACAACAGATGAAACAGAAGCTACTATGTCGGAGACTGAAGGGAAATAAGGCGTGAGATGAACACAAACCGCAAGAGAAATAAACAAAGCACCACTAAAGAAGAGCATCTTGTTTCTGCTTAGATGCCAACCCGCCATTGCCATGGGAACGAAGAGAACGAAGCAAGCTGCTAATACTCCAAAATGAATCGACCCAAGCATCTCTCTTGAATCTCAGATTTCTGAATCAAACACATCTAGATTTCATCTAGACAAAACCAATTTCGTCCAGATTCGAATTATTATTTTTCTTTCTAAAATTAAAAAGCTAGGGTTAAGAGAATGATTTGGTGAAAAGATTCCATCAGATTGAAAGCAAAAATTGAAGGCGAAGATGAAAATTTGGTGAGCTTAAGATGATTGAAAGGAACAGAACAACCGTAGGCTTCTTCGTTTGATGATTTGTTTTAATTTTCCATATTTGTAAGATCTCTCTCTATTAATTTATGATCCTTTATCTCAGACATGTTTCCGCTCACTTTAGCCTGTAATGAAACTAACTTAGAGCTACTCTAACGTGCGCTCATCGCTGGATATCACGTGACCGCTTGTTGATTAATCATAAATGACAATACAGCCCCTGGGCCTGGGCTTAGATATTCATGAGATCTTATTCATCAACTAACTAATGGGCTTTATCAGCTCATTTATCGAAACTCGCCCCACGAGCAAGCCCATTAAACTCGACATTTAATTCAGTCATTGAGCCCATTATTTTGCATCTAAGCCCATTTAGCTACCAATAATTTTCAAATTTGCAATTTACATATTATTTTCTTCATTGTTCGCTCCATGTCTTTACTTATAAGACTTGATCGAGGTCTAATCTTCTCAAAGTTTCTATTGAGGGATCTTATAGTCGTTATTTTCGACTTTGCCGTTTCTGAGAAAGTTTGTGAGTTTGGTTTTGCTTTCCATCTCCTTCTTACCGGTTTAGAAGCTTCATGCATTTATCATAAAAGGTATACTTCCTCTACTATGGGAGGTTTTCCTATGCCCGTAGATAGCTCTCCGGTGTTGCCTCTTCCAGTTTGTAGTTTGCCCAACTTGTTGTACCCTTTACTTTGTTCAAGTCATTATTTGTTTTATTCTCTTTGGACATAATTTCCGGGGTCTGTGTTTAATTCTGATATATGTCGTTGTTGTATTCCAAACTTTTACTTTTTATCAAATGAAAGAAAAAAAAAACGTAGCAAAATCTAAATATTTATGCCTTAATAGAAATATGTGTGAACGCTATGAAGAAATAAGTAAAGAACAAAAAGATGGATTCATGTGAAGGAAATGTGTTAAGAAGGGTACGTACTATATATGTACACATTGTATATATTAAATATATATGTTGATGTATTAAATTATATACATGTATTTGCATGTGGTGATACGTACATGAAAAAGAGAATATGGAATTTGGAATAATGAAAGAAAAAAAGTTATGACGATGATGAGAAAGGTTGAGAAGTGATGCTTTGGGGTTGGCCCATCATTTGCTTCTAAGGATTTATTCACATGTTCACACAAGCTGGATCCCACATGATCTTATTACTTATAAATATATCCATCTCAATCAATCTCTTTGTGCTTTTTTAGGTTTTCTTATAGTATAGATCTAATTTCATGTGTCGATATTAGATATGTTTTATAATAGCCGATACCAAATGTGATTATGTTCATTGTGTTGACCACTGCTTCGACCAAAATGATCAATACTCAAACAATATGAAGTTTGTTATATCCAATGTAATATGAATCTACAAAGATATAAAAATGAGGGATCACTATTTATTTCCCTGTCAGAATATCCATATAACATCATTTCCACACGAATTTTAGATCTACTGTTTTTTTCCACCTAAAAATAAAGTTTTCGATCTAGTGGACGTGAAATATAAAACACTCCTACACAGTCACATAGACGTGATCTAGTAATAATATTTAAATTGGAGAAGATAGTAATATCATATTTTGTGTTCGAGTGTTTTTAAAAATTATATCATATCCACCACAAAAGTAATTGATTCTTATGACTTGTCGACTTATAAATTCGTTGGACCGACTCGAAAGAAAATTTTCTAACTAGTTTGAAATTCTTAGTGCTCGTTGTGTTTATGTTGAATTTGATCCTTCGAGTTATATAATAAAAAATACTTCTATAATATACAAGATTACCTATGATCTATATTTAGAATAAGTTCTAAGTTTGTAGGTAGGATGGCTATGTGAAGGAAATTAAACAGAGGATTCCAATGCAAGTGGGTACAAAAGAGACAGTTATTTCAGTTACAAGTGCCGCCAAATAACAAAAATAAAGAAGAGATTGCAACAGTTTTGGGTTAACCCAAGATTCGATCTCCCATGCAACCAATATAATTCTGACACGTGTACAATATATTCCAGACCGACCACACTTGGAGAAGTATGGGATAATTGAGAAGACCACTTGCTGAAGAAACACGGTTTGCAATTAGGTCGGCAATTTTTCGATTAATTATTCCGGTTTAGTACAGAATCGCCTCGTGATCATGTTATTTGTAATTAGCATTTTGTAAGAATCTTGAAAGAGTAATTAACACATATTGAGTCAGACAAAAACAATTTTACGAATTTAATTAATACAATTATTTTTTTTAATATTATTTGTCATTTTCGGATGGGGACTTTCACTTTATTCACTTTTGTCTTTTGTCTCTTCTTTTTTCATTTCCTCTTTATAAATAACATTGCTCTCTAAACCTTCAAAGACCACAAAACCTATCAATTCTCTCGTCTTCCTCTCGCTCTCTCAATTTCCTGATTTTAATTCAGACAAATACAATTTCAAAAAGAACTTAATTGGGAGATTATATATGGCTCCTGTCTCGTTACCTCCAGGTTTTAGATTTCATCCAACAGACGAGGAACTAATCACTTATTATCTAAAAAGGAAGATCAATGGTCTTGAAATCGAACTTGAGGTTATCGCTGAAGTTGATCTTTACAAGTGTGAACCATGGGACTTGCCAGGTAATTATATGAGATCTTAATCTTTTGTTTATCCAATTAGTATCACTTTGATTTAAAATCTTTTAATAAGGATATGATTTATAATATACATCAACTACTGGTTTTCAAAAATGTTACAAATGTAATTTGGATTGAAATCACTGTATCCGTAACAAGAATATAATTTTTTTTGTATAAAACACATGATATAGGAACAAAAGAGCTTGAAGAAAAGAATAAGTATATATCATATATGAAGAAACCCTAAATATGCTTTAATTCTACAGGAAAAATCATGTGCAATTACACAGTGATTCTTTAATCATACTTATATATACACATATATATATATATGTATATATATATTAATTTCTCACCATTTGTAGTTTTGTACCAAAGTTTTTAAAATTTATATTGTCAAATTGAATTACAACAAGAATCCACACGAATTAACAATTATTATTTTTTTATAGAAAAGTTTATAAGTGTTAACATGAATGCTACGAACTTAATAATTTATATCAATCTAAAATATGTTGTGATAAATTATGCTGGTACAATTACTAATTTGTTATATAAATTTATTGATAAATAGGGAAATCTTTGCTTCCAAGCAAAGACCAAGAATGGTACTTCTTCAGCCCACGTGACCGGAAGTATCCAAACGGTTCAAGAACAAACCGGGCAACCAAAGGTGGTTATTGGAAAGCTACGGGTAAAGACCGTCGAGTGAGTTGGAGAGACCGAGCTATTGGAACCAAAAAGACATTGGTTTATTACCGTGGACGAGCACCACATGGTATAAGAACTGGTTGGGTCATGCATGAATATCGACTAGATGAAAACGAATGTGACCCTTCCGCTTACGGCATGCAGGTTCGTGGGTTAACTATGATTTTCTTTTTTAGTTCGGTAATCCAATTCAACGAAAACATCAAAAGCTCCAGACCAGTCAGAAATTTTTCTTTGAGTTAGTTCAACAGGTCAATGAACCAAAAGATTAGTTTAACAGGTCAATAGCCAAAAAATCCGACTAATCTCGGAGACGAGGGAACCATCTGAATACCCCTAATGTTGTGCATGAATGTGATGTTTTCATAAACACTTGAACACGGAATAACATATTACTGTCTTCCCAAATTTCAGTACTACTATTGGACCACGCTTGCGTGGACGGACTAACTATAGTTATAATAAATTGGTATTGTACATATCATTAGAATAAAACGGTCTAAATAAATCTTTGTATTTTCAGGACGCATATGCACTATGTCGTGTGTTTAAGAAGATTGTAATTGAAGCTAAACCACGAGATCAACATCGGTCTTATGTCCACGCAATGTCGAATGTGAGTGGTAATTGCTCATCGAGTTTTGACGCATGTTCGGATCTTGAGATTAGTTCAACAACTCATCAACTTCAAAACGCTTTCCAACCGCGATTTGGAAATGAGCGTTTTAACTCTAACGCAATCAACAACGAGGACTCATGGTCACAATATTATGGTTCTTCTTATGGACCATTCCCTACTCCTTATAAGGTACATATATAACTCATTTTTCAAATTTTTATACATCTATTTATCAAATATATAACAAAATTCTAATGATGGATTAATTTTTTATATGTTCATAGGTTAATAACGAGATTGAATGCTCAATGTTACAACACAATGTAACGCTACCACCGTTGCGTGTGGAGAACTCTGCGGTTAGTAATTGCGATTTCTTCACGAGTATGACTCACAACAACAATCATGGCGTTTTGGAGGACTTTACTCTCGCTGCAAGCAACCCTAACAATTATAGCGTTGATGATCAAGTGATCCATATAGCCAATTATGATGAGCGATTGCAAACGTCAAACCATCATATGAACCAGGTATATATATGTATATATCAGATTAGACTTTTATATATCATACAAATTCATGGCTAGAACCGGACCTAAGATATTTGAGACCCTTTAAAAAAAAATCGTTAATTTAAAATCCACGCAATAATTTTATTTTTTATGTTTTACTTGACCAGTTATCTATTTTAATATTAAAATATTACTATATAGCAATCAATGTAACATTAAAAAATGGGGAGTTCTATTCGATAAAAATGGTCGTCGAGAATATGATATCTTTCAGATCTTATATAACCTAACGTATCTTATCTATGTATTTGAATAGGCCGGTTATATCGAAGAGCAGAATATCATATCGAGTTTCGATAATACAAACCAAGATCTTGGATTTAATGGTTAGTATTTATGATGTAGAATTTAAATCAAATTGAAGATTTTTCTATGTGTTTTTCTTATTTATTATTTAATTGACAGGAAACAATATTACCAACAACAACATAGATATCGATGAGTTTTTCTCATTTGATATATATAACGAAGAAAACGTCAATCGAACAGAAGACAATGAAGATGTGAATACAAATGAAACACTTGATTCATCAGGATTCGAAGTGGTTGAAGAAGAAACTAAATTTAACAATCAAATGCTCGTCTCAACATATCAAACAACGAAGATTCTATATCATCAAGTCGTACCTTCTCACACATTGAAAGTTCATCTCAATTCGATTAATCACAATGTTGAAGAGAGAACAGTAGTCATTGAAGAAGACACAGATTCTTGGTTACAAAAAGCTGAGAAGATTACAAAGACAAAACTAACACTTGTTAGTTTTATGGCTCAACAATATTACAAACGTCTTGCGATTTTTTTCTGATTTTTTTTCTTGTCTAATTGTTAATTTATTTACCCCTTTTATATAAGGGCATTTACTCATTTATATATGTAAGTATACTAATAATTACATCCTAATTGTTGTTATTTTTTATTCTATTATAAATATTTTCTTAAATTTCGAAATGCATCATCAAGAAACATACTCAAACTATATTATCCATTTCTTTGGTCAAACAAGTAAACAAAATTTGATCTATAACACAAACCATTATACTACTCTTACTATGCAGAGTTTAAGAGTGATGCGATTATCAAGATTTCTTTTCAATCAAATCTCATTAATTAATAAACCATGAAGGGGGAAATATCTACAAAAAATAATCAAGAGCAAAAATTTCTAACATGTCGGATCAAAGAATCAGCTTTAAAATTTAAAAGGCGAAACATTAGGTTAATCAAAAACACTAGAAAAAAGCTTTTAAATCTCCTAAAGACCAATATGTAAATGGATCGCCCTCACCAATTTTCAGAGTTCGCCACAATTTTCTTAACTTTTATGTTGTATGTTGCAAATTAGAATGTAATGATGAGAGACTCGTTCTAATACTTCTATCTATACAAGCTCTATAATTATCATCGATAACCAGGACCAAAATCTCATATTTCACAATTTTTAAATAACACACTAAATAGTGACAAAATAAAATCCTTTAAGACAATTAATATAAGTAAATCCTTGTTAACAAGCGATTTAACTTTATTTGGAAAAGAAAAAACAGAACATTGTTAATACATAAATGGTCCAAATACCACATTATCATCATGTAAGTAAACTCAAACTAATTTAATAGGCAGCCAAATCCATGAGTTTCTTCCAAGCCGGTCTAGCAGAAATTTCATCCCACCACCGGTTCATATTTTTTCGAGACGTAATCATACAAGTCAAACTGGATTCATTCATCAAATACCTCATACCAGGCATATGAGCCGCATCAGCCAATGTAAATTCATCACCAGCCAAGTACCGGTTCGTAGCTAACCGATCTTCATACACATCCAGGATCTTCTCAAACTTGACCTTTAGCTCCTCAATTAATGCAACGTCGCATGGCTCACCAAGCTTGCGCTTAAAGACGATGTTTACAACTAAAGGTTGAGCCAAAGCATTGAAATAGTTAGCCTCAACGTCCATCCACTGTTCCACAATGGCTCGTTTCTCCAAGGTCTTGCCCAAAAGGTCTGTTCCTTGGTCCGCATACTTGGTCGCATAGTACCTCGCTATGGCTCGCGATTCTTGAAACCAAAATATCACACACATATATATTAAATGCTTTTTTTCCCCCACTGGAAAGTCATAAACTAATATACCGACAAGAATACAAGAGTGAAATACAAAAGCCGGTAGAAAATAGAAGCCCAAACGAGGAAAGTGTTTTACAAATGAGCCCCGAAAAAAACTTAGCTATGACACTAAAGACACACACTCGATAAAAGTGCTACCCAAAACTGTAGATCAAAAGCACCACCAGGCAAAAATAGCTGTTTATTACTATTACAATATGATTTGAAGTCATATTTTAAAAATTTCAATTAAAGATTTGAAGAAAATTATCTTACCAAAAAGCTTCAGATCTCCATCTTCAATAGCTGGAATTTGACCAAACGGCTACAATATATGAATTAAGTATATATGATCTGTTTTGTGTGATAGTAACTAAGATATTAATAATCCTATAATTTTTACCTGACGAAGAAGATGTTCTGGTTTTTTCTGCCCAAGTTTATCAAGATCAACATGAACAACTTCAAAGTCAATGCCTTTTTCCAAAAAACATAGCAATACTCTTTGTGGACAAGCTGCTTTTATCTGCCCATATAGTTTCACCACCATTTTCTGAATATTTGAAACTGTAAATCTCTATGAAGGAAGACCAAATAATATATGATTTTCTTTAAGTGCAAAGATATAAAGGAACTAAGTGTACGAGAATGTATAGAATGTGCGCATTCTATAGACCACACATTATATTTTATCCTCCAAGGAACCAGTGGGCCTGTAAATAGGTGAGGAATGAAACGTACGTGCTTTTATCTTGGAATTATTTGATATGAATATATTATTTACAAAAGAATTGTAAATATCAACTTTTTGATAGATGGACACAGTTGTGTGAGAGTAAAGGCCACAAGACTACATTTTACTAATATTCACAAACCCTGTTCCAAGAATCATTTACAACCAAATCTCACTAATTAATAAATCATGAAAGCAGTAAAATGTCTACAAAATAATAATCACCAACAAATTACTCTAACATGCGAGACTAGAAAATCAACTTTAAAAAAGGCGATAGATTAAGTTAATAGAAAATACCGAACAAAAACTTATAAGTCTTGTAAAATCCTCCATATTAATGGATCACACTAACCAATCTTCAGGGTTTGTTACAATTTTCATAAGTTGTTTCTTGCAAAAACCACCTTTAGTATATGAAGTGAAGATATACACACAATGGCCCCAAGTAGTACTCTCCAATAAAAACTCCTTCTAATACACTATAAAAATAGTAACCGGATTCTGACCGTTAGACTAACCAGAAAAAAATCTATCTCCCATACATAGTTCTGAACTATCATTCAGGCAGGACCGACCCAATATGAATCCTTGCCCAAAGCAAAACAAAAGTTTAATGCCCCATATAGTAATAAACTGTTAAAAAAAATTACAAAATAATGCATTGATGGCATCAAACACAGCATATTACATACTGAAAGGTATACATAACTACTGCACTATATAAACATTACTAGATTTTGATGCCCTTAAATTGATGATATAATTTGACGCCTAAAGCAAAAGTTTTACCAGCTTTAGGTCATGGCCGGTAGTAATTCGGGAAAGATAACCAACTAAATCTCGAATCTTATATTACACAACTTTTACATAACACACTAAATACTAAATAGTGACAAAATAAAATCCATTAAGGTAATTAATATAAGGAAAAAATGCGATTTAACTTTCTTTGAAAAAGAAAAACAGAATAATGTCAATAGTACTTAATTTGGTCCGAAAACCACATTACCATCATTATTATCCTTGTAAGTAAAATCAAACTGATTTAATAGGCAGCCAATTCCATAAGCTTCTTCCAAGCCGGTCTAGCCGAAATTTCATTCCACCACAGGTTCATATTTTCTCGAGACGTAATCATACAACTCAAAGTAGTAGTTTCATTCATCAAATACCTCATACCGGGCATATGAGCCACATCAGCCAATGTGAATTCATCACCAGCCAAGTACCGGTTCGTAGCTAACCGATCTTCATACACATCCAAGATCTTCTCAAACTTTACCTTTAGCTCCTCAATTAACGCAACGTCACATGGTTCACCAAGCTTGGGCTTAAAGACAATGTTCCAAACTAAAGGTAAAGCCAAAACGTTGAAATAGTTAGCCTCAACTTCCATCCACTGTTCCACAATGGCTCGTTTCTCCAAGGTCTTGCCCAATAGGTCTGTTCCTTGGTCCGCATACTTGGTCGCATAGTACCTCGCTATGGCTCGTGATTCTGGGAACCAAACAATCGAGCATACGTATAAAGAACTGGTTTTACCATTACAATGTGAAAATATATAATAAATTTGAAGAAATTGTCTTACCAAAAAGCTTCAAATCTCCATCTTCAATAGCTGGAACTTGACCAAACGGCTACAACATATAAATAAAGTAAATGGACTATTTATATGATACGTTTTCTGTGACAATGCTAAAAGTTTTACCTGACGAAGAAGATGTTCTGGTGTTTTCTGTTCAAGTTTATCGAGATCGACATGAATAACTTCAAAGTCGATACCTTTTTCCAAAAAACAGAGCAATACTCTTTGTGGACAAGCTGCTTTTATCTGCCCATATAGTTTCACCACCATTTTCTCAGTATGTGAAACTCTAAATCTCTATAGAGGAAGACCAAATGATTTTCTTTAAGTACAAATATATAGAGGAATTATAAGTTAATGTGGATCTCGCATTTTCATAGACCACACATATATTTCAACCTTCAAAGAACAAGTGGACCTGTGAGTAGGTGAGGAATGAAACGTGTTTTTGATATGAATATATTATTTACAAAAGAATTGTGAATATTACTTTTTGGCAGATGGACACAATATAAAATAAGAGTAAAGGGCCACAAGACTACATTTTACTAATATTCACAAACCCAGTTCCAAGAATCATTTACAACAACACATTAACTAAGAGAAGAAGAGTGTTGTATGTACATATGTACTTGAATATCGACATTCGTCTATAGCGATGCAAAGAGGGTTTAGACAGGAACACGCCTTCCACGGTAGCGATCCAGCAACTGATTCAAAGGCCAAAAAGTCAGTAAAAATTTGACTGGTCAAGGAAAATATGCCAAGCTTATAGAATCTAGAGCAGTTTAATTTACCGATCTGATGAATGGGTGCTGCAAAATCCAGCCCAATATGGGTATCTTTTGTAGGAAGACGGCAAGTGTAGGCCAGAAACCACTTAACATGACAGAAGAATGGAGAAAAGACTTCAGCTTACAAATCAAAACTGGAAATGAGAGCTGTTTAGGAGAAGGAAACTGCATTGAAAACTCACCTGAAGAGCACAAGGAACCCATATGATTCTAAAAGCAAACCAAAGATAGGCCATCCAAATAGAACCAACAAGAAACCCAATCCAAATGATATAGTTCCCTACATATCAAGAAAAGACAAGCAATAAGATCTATTAACTACTATACACTTCAGAAAACATAGATAAGAACCCCTTGTGATCTTCCAGCGAAGTCATAGCTTGCTTATTGCCTAGTGGTGACCTTAAGGATCAGATTGAAAACTAAGGAGATAATGAAAGAACCTTAAGGTTCCGCTGTTTTGTGAAGAATTGGATTGCTGGATTGATCCCAATGGTTAGAATCACACCGGCTACAAAAAGAATCTGTTCAAATAAACCACAGGAAGTTCAATATACCTTAAAGATTGCTAAAATCGGGAAGAGTACAAAGATGTTATATAGCTACATTCCCCATGGCGATGAGCCCCTTGTCAAACACAAGTATCACTCCCAGAAATGTAAAGAAGACACCAAATCCAGTCAAACCTAGCCCAATCTCTGCACATATATCAGCACATCAACAACATGTGAGATGAGTAGAAAACTGAAACTTTTGCACGACTCAGTAATGGTTACCAGTGCAACATCTTGAAGAATCAAAAACAACAAAAAGTCAAGATATTTTATACTCACTAGCCTCCGAAGATACAGACATACGAATAATCAAATAACCAAGAAACAAAAGTAAACAAAGTCGACGAACACGAGAAATTCATCATTAACATAGTGTTGGTAACACACAAAATTCAAAATCGATAATACCAAACCATTCGAAACCATTTTTACATCGCATGAAATCAATGAATACTAATTCACATCTAAATTACAAAGAGTTCATCGGAACTTACTTTTTAGGTCATTCATTTCGAAGGAAGCCATTGTTACCAAGAAGTGAAAAATCAGAAACCTAAAACGACGAAATCAAGCCAATTCAGATCTGTTGAAGAAAATTTAGATCTCCGAAATAAACAAACGAGTTGAAATCTTGTTGAAGTCTCAAATTGTACAAACCGATGAAGATTATTAAATCGTGGTGGTATCAACTTCCAGAAGAAGGAAGGTCCGTTTAATCAATCAAGTCAAAGCTTCGTCAGCTTTCAGTCTCCACGTCATCTTGACAGTTTTATATAGTGCTGGCCATATTATCCAAGATCCTATCGGTAATGCGTCCAGCTGTCCGGAAATTTGCTTGGAACGATCCGGATCTAAGTAATAAATATTATAGATTTATGGATATGGATTCGGATCCAGGTAATAATATTTTTTTCCGGTTATTCGGATCTTACCGGATTTGGAAAATTTAGTGTATGATTTTTAATAATATATAATAATTCTATAAATATGCGTTAATGAATATGTTCATTAAAAATTTTTGAATTATGAACTATATAATACTTTTAGATATTAATGTTGGAAATTAAAATAAAATTTATTTTATTCTAAATCTTTAGTGATATATTAAAATAATTTATAAAACAAAAATATATTTGGTATTTTGTGATTTTTTGATAAATTTTTTAAATTTTAATATTAAAAATCTACATATTTATTTTTTAACATCTTTTTATTATAAATATGATATAAATTTTTTATAAAAAATATATATAATGTAATAATAGTTCGGATCTGGATATCCGCGGTCCGAATTCGGATATCCGCCGATATTAAATTTCGGATACCTGAGATATTCGGATCCAGATCCGGATAATTAAAATATGGATCCGGTGAATCCGAATCCAAATCCGGATGCCACAAAATTTTTGGATACCCAACTTATACCCAAGCCTAGATTTATATAGAACTAAATTAAGAAAAGAGCCCCTTCACTATTAATTCTTTTGGAATGTACCCATAAATTTTTATACGTACATATCAAACATCCGAAATGAATATATAAATGATTGCATAAGTTGGAAAGATTATGGATAATATGAAATTGTGAAATGAAGATTAAAACTAGGATTATATCCAAGTTATAGCGTGTGATTTGATTATTTTTTTCAACCGTGTTCATTTAGGTTACTAGACCTGTGTTGATATTGTAAAAATTATTTTTGAAATGTTGTTTTAGAGGGCCGAAATCCAAACTGAACTAAACCAGAATTAGAGAAATCAAACACGAAAAAATATTCTAATGGATCCTAATGTATCTGAAAAACTGAAACAAAGCCGAACTGGAACCAAATCAATAACAAAATTTTAGTTTTTTAGAGTTTTTCCAATTTAATCTTTTTTAATTTTGATTTTTTATATAAAAATACCAAAACTCGAACTCTGTCTATAGCGAACGAAACTCTATTCAAAAAATAAAATACCTGAATAAGACTTAAAACAAAAACAAAATAGCGAATTAAAGGAAGCAAAACTGACAAAATACCATAAAGGTGACCTAAAACACCGAATCCAAGTCCGAACCGGAACTGAACTTGTACCTAATATATTTTTATTAATTTTTAACTTTTTAAAAAAAATTTCTATTAAATTTTTATTAGTTTTGAATGATTATAAAAAAATTTATAACAAACCCACCTCAAACTTATTAATGTTTTATTTTGAATTAAGGCATTATAATATATATTAAAGTATTATAATGTATAGACTAAGTTCCATTTTTTAGAGTTTCAATTTAAATTTCTATTAATTTTGAATTTTTATATAGTTTATAACAAACCTACTTTACACCTATTTTTAAGGGTTGTTACAAACTATATATTAATTTTATCGTAAAATTTTAAATGAAAGTGTTTCCATTTTCATGTATAAGATACAGAGGCCACAAAAGAAATATTTGAGGTTTTACCGTTTTAGGTATGTTATTGATCGGAAAGTAAGATACATGATGGAATCTGTAAAAGTAATAAAATGGGGGTGAAACTAAAAAAGGCCCAATCTACGTGCAGTGAAGCGTGACTCCAATTTAACCCTGTAAACTCTAGTAAGGCCCAAGCTAGACTAGCTCTTTAAGAAGGGCCCATTTAGCCCTTTAAGAAATAACATCTCATGCCCAGTATGATGAAGTGTGACTCCAGTATAGCCCTCTATAAAAAGCCCAATCTACGCTATCTTAAGATTTTTATTTCTTTATTTATTTTCTTAATTATCAATTATCGTTATTCTGGATTCTGGTTCATATCAGAACTAAAATTCAGGAAATTTCTAAACCCTAAAAATGTTCATGATGAATCGGAAAAATGTTAAGTTACTAATATGTGATTATACTTCTAAATTAACCAGAAAATTACAATATTATCAAACGATTCGAACACTGGTAAGTTGTAACTTATACAATCAAGAAGACGAAAGCTCGAACAAACATCGTCCCGGTTTAGGAAAAAAACAAATTAATTTTCCGGTTTAGGTTCGAGTGAGCAAAGCCGAAATATGAGCCGCCGAGAGCGTCTGAGCTCTCGGAGGCGGTCTATTACCGGAAAGTCGCGCCGGCCTATCATTTCCGACGAGACCACTTAGATTTCTTTCCGATGCGCCGCCACATCCGGAAAATCTCCGTCGTTGCTTCAGCTTTGCGTTGAATGGATTCTCCGGCTTCGCGAGATCTTCCACCGTTAGTGCTTCTGCTAACGTTGTGAATGACTGTGATTTACCTTTGTAATGTTTGGATAATCCTATCCTGTTATGAAAATATCCAAACATAAATTTGTTGGGTTTTTTGATAAGATCTAATATTAGGGGGTCAAATTTGGGATTTATTGTAATTTCCTTACCTTGAAGAAGAAGAACTACGACGGTCGGAATCATCAGGAGAGTTTGGAGAAGAAGGAGAGTTAACATCATCATCCGCGTCTGCGTTTGCGTCTCTGACGGAGTTTCCGCGTCTGCGTTCTTCATTCAGAATAAGAGACTCCATTTGTTCTTGATAGTGCATTTTTTCTTCAAAGCTACTTCTAATATATTAAGAGTTGAGAACAGAAACAGTGACATTTATATTTTAATGAAGATGTGTTTATATATAGTCGGCTCGTAATTAAAATTTAATTAACGTAAATGGAATATTCAAATTAAAAACATTATCTGATGATTTCTGTTTCTTCAAATAACATGTCACGCCCATGAACATGGGTTCTGGTTTTGCGGTCTTTATATAATAAGATTTTCTTTTATGTCAGAGATAAGATATTTGAGGGGATGATTAAACCCGATGATGACACGTGGAAAGATAGATGAAATGGACGGAGATTAAATACTTGTTACGTGGTGGGTGGAAACAGATGGCACGAAGAACGATGGTCATCGAGAATCTCTGTGTAACGAATCTAACGATACGTGTCGAATTACTTTGAACAGATTCAAAGACTTTTAGGCATGATTGATAAATGAACTTTATTAACTATTTTATGGACCGATTCTTAGGCCTCGTAGCACATGGTCGCATTTAGAAAAACATATAAAGATCTCATGTTTCTGGTAAAAAAAGAAAGTATATGCGGAGTTAGGACGATTCGGTTAATGACTTGACACTAGACTTTTATTTCAATTCGCTACATTATAGTATGCATTATAATAGCTTAAAAAAAATTAAAGAATGAACTTTAAACTATGGATTGGGTCTTAACGATCAAATATTGACTAAAAAAAAGAGTAAATGTAACTAGAATGTTGTTGTGTAGTGGGCTAAGAATATGCTTATTTTCATTAACAAAGCCAGATTTGTGGGCTAAGAAAAGATGCTAACATATTATATTTATTTACAAAAACCACTAATTCACATCTTGTAAGCAATTAAACTCTAAATATAAATACAAAATGTATACGTCTTTGACCCAAACATAGCAAAGCACACAAAACAAAGCAGTCATTTTCATTACAAAGGCTTTGATCAACTAACTAAAACTCATTGTTATGTATAAAATAGAACACTTTAATATGCAAACGAATAAAATAAAAACTATAAATTTATGCATCACCAGTCGAGCCAAGTACGACCCCTCCCACTAAAGTATTAGACATAAATCTCAATATCTACTTCGAGTCAATGCATTTCGACAAGAAGAGTGGCTAAAGTTCAAACATTTTAATAAAGAGAACTCAAAATAAGTGAAAGCCAAAGAAAGGAAAAAAGAAAGAAAGAAAAGAATTCTTTAACACAGCAAGGTCCATGGATAAGCAAGTACAAGGTCTTACATTTTCTATCTAAAACCACTCTAAAACTACATTACCTAGAAACTCGAGGACTGTATCCAATGCTAATCCACCATTCTATAATGAATGTCGATTATTTGGTATATTGGTATTGATCAAGCTAAGGTTCATGATCAGTTCTTGTGTCTAACAAAGCATATCAAAAGCACATACTACTAGTTCAGATTTCAGATGCAATATGCATAATGATATATGTATAACATGGAAAATGAGCCTAGGCAACAGTTTGGATTTTATCCGGAAAGCAATAAGCCAATTAACCAGAAATTGAATTCACAACTAAACAAAAGGGTTCCCTAATTATCAAATCTCTATTCACAAGCTCTAATTCCTAGAATGCATTCGAGTGTATAGCATAGAATCAAGCAATGATGACTGCAAGAAATCCATTGAATCATTTGTGTGTCATCAATGCTTATCCTGAAGAGAGGATTATAGTCAATCAAAACTCAACAAAAACAATCTCAATCAAGAACCACGCATAGTAGAGTATGATAAATCCTTCAATCTCCAAAAGATAAGGCACAGATCAAAAACTTGAAACAGAGAAAACCTAACGAAATAGGTAAGATGCTCGAAATCCAAAACAATGCATTACAGTAATTGGACCTGAGACGAGACAATCAATCTTTGTTCTTGAGCCTCTCGATTCTTTGATTAAGATTCTGAATCCTAACAACCAAATTGGTGACTGAGTATAAGATCCAGTAGAACACAAGTGCAGCCGCAATCAGAAGCGCATTTCGCTGAGATTTCATCATGGATTTCTGGTGACGGAGATGCTCCGATGGTGTACAGGAGTCTCCTTCGCACGAAGGCATAGTCTCGTATTTCCAGTAGATATCCATTAAAAGGAAGAGACAGAAGGGAACAATCGAGAGAAATGGTTTCAAGAGATTACGCGTGACAGCGACCAATCCTTGACGGAGTCCGTCGAGCCCTGGCATCGTCAAAAGAATAACCATGATCGCTTCAGCTGCTGCGGCATAACCTAAAACAACCCATTCGAGAGCCATATTCACTGGATCAAGGTTAGATCTGAAATCTCTTCTTCACAGCTTCGATTTTCAATTTTTCTTCTTCAAAGGGAGACTAAGGAAGAGGTAAGGATCGTGAACCACGTGCCAGAGTACGTGTGTCCCACGTTGTTTAATGGATAAATGGGCCGGGTTTTAAGTCTAGCCCAAATAATAAACTTCTTAATAGCGGGAAAGGCTTATAATCAGATTTACACGGCGTTAAACGGCGTCAAACGTTGCCGTTTCGTAGGTGAGACACGTGATCAGATTGTGTTTTGTCTCCTAATCTCATCAGTAATTTTCTTGTGTCTCGTCTCAAGCCCAATTACGTATATACGGTACCAAATGTCCCTTTAGTTGGCTTCTTGGATAAATGGGCCGAGTTAAATTTTTATAATTTTCGGCCTAATCACTTTATCCTCTGAATGCAGTCAAACTAATGTTGCCAATGACGTATATACGGTACCAAACGTCCCATTCATGTTTATTTGCTTAATACAAGAAAAACACCTATATTATTCAAGATATAGTGGTGAATAAAGGTCCGCCAACGTTGGCAAACGTCCCATTGCTATCTTGAGTTCCACATTTCTACTATATATATGGTACCAAATCGGTATCTTTCTTTCAAAATATAAATAAAGCAAAAAGAGGAAAGAAAAGAGAAGACAGAAGAGATGAATCCCGTCAATAACTAATTAATACCTGGCGAGGAAGCAAATAAGTTCGACCCTTATTCGTTAGCTGTGCACAAAGCCATTGGCATGATCAACATCGTAATCCTAGGAACTCTCCAAATTCTGAGCACATTATACTCTATGTCACTTATGACGGTATCCATCTATTATGGTGTTCTTATTATTTACGCCGTTTTTGGAGTCGGAGAAGTCATCGGTGGGCAACTAGAACCAGTTGGCTATATAGTTGCTGGTCTGATGTCAATTTATCTAAACGAAATTTTAATTTGCTAATTTGATATGAA
>OVAX01002408.1:0-29907 GCA_900406405.1 Lepidium africanum
AGCTTAAAGTATGTTTTACAATTTTTAATTTTCAATAATAATTAAGTTATCTAAAAAATATATTAATTTTTTTTTGTAAGAAACCCACCTTAAGAACCTACCATTAATCACACTTACAAACTCAAAACAAAAATACATCTCTTAACTCTACTTTTTTCTAAATTAATCATTTTATATTACTTAGAGCTCTTAATAAGAGCTTACCAATAATGTTGCTCTTACATCCGCTACATCTTGTATAATTACGTTTCGTACTTGTATCCTTTGTTTTCCAAGCTGCTCTTTTTTACTTTTATTTCTTATTCAGCTTAACTTCGAGTTTGTAAGTAATTACATCACTATGTAGTATTGATTACTAGGAATTTAAAGACTCCAAAATCCGGTTATTTTGATATAAAAAATTATATCAAAATTACACCGAAAAAATGGCCAGAGCTATTATTTCATTCGCTGATTTTAGCAAGAGTTGTGATTGGTACTAAAAATAAGCAACCGCCAATGCAAGCTATCGTTTAATATCACCAATTAAACCCAAGAGGTACCTACAAACGATGAGAAGAGTCTATTGAAAATCAAGCTTTGACATTTATACACTCCATGAATAAGCACGGAAACAAAAAGGACAAAAAGACTCGAGTGAGCAAACAAGAAATTGAGTATCAAACAACAAAAACCAAGGAAAATCAAGAGTTAATTAGAGAGGAAAGGATTCAAAAGATGATTGATTACATTGTGATCTCAAAATCACTATTGTCGTGGAAGTAACTCATTAGCAGAAGATGATCCAGCTGAAGTAGGATTAATCTCATCTTCATTCTCTTCCAATGATCTTCCCATAGTTTCACGTGTAAAGAAATACGTAACAATCATTCCCACAATACAAACGCCACCAAGAATCAAAAACGCGATTCTCACGCGTTTCACGTCTGGATAACCATCAGCTCCATGATGTTTCGTGGCCCACAAGAAACCAACAGTTCCAACAATAGCACCAAACTTACCAGCAGATCCAGAGATCCCATGACACGTAGACCTAAACCTCGCCGGAAAAAGCTCCGCCGGGATAATGAAAGTAGTCGTGTTAGGACCAAAGTTGGAAAAGAAGAAAATCAAACCGTAAAGAACAATAAAGCCTGTATTAGTCTTCTCATGCTTAGACCAATACCAACTATATGGAATCCCAGCGACTAAGTAAACAACAGCCATAAGGAAAAAACCCATCATCTGAATCTTGACTCGACCGATTTTGTCGATGAAATAGACGCTGAACCAGTAACCAGGGATGGTGGAACTAGCTGCTATGATGGCTCCAAGCTTAGCTACTTCAAAGGCAGAGTCATAAACATCGTTTCTAGAATTGTGAGTTTTTTTGGAAAAGTTGAATATTTGTGAGAGAAGGAGATTGCTTGTGTAGAAGACAACATCGACTAGGAACCAATTGGCTGAGGCTGCGAAGAGGTCACGGCCGTGGAGAGTGAAGAAACGACGAGAAAAGAGTTTGTAGGAAGATGGTGTTGGTTCATGTATTTCTGATGATGAATCTTCGGCGACTTGAGTTATGGATACAGACATGACTCTTTGCATGTCTTTTGTTGCTTGGCTTACATTGTTCTCTACCAATGCTGTGTATCTGCATGCATTTGTAAAAGGTTTAGTACAAGTTATTACTTGTTCGGTCTAGAAATCAAATTCGAAGGTAAAGAAAATATAAAACTCCTTTTGTGATAACTCTTGTAATTCGGGTTTATACCAGGATGCAATGCCTATTTGGTCAGGAGTGGTATTTTAAGTTTCTAAGGACATCAAGTCTAGAGACTCAGCAACTTTACACTCTAAAATCCCGGTTCTATTACCACTAGGCTACCACACTGTCTGGTTAAACATATAACCATTTTTAACATTTTTTGTACAATTAGATTTACAAAATTTAATTCATGATCCAAACTTCCCAAAAAACTCTATATAATATACGATTTTCTAGAATCGAATTATGATAGAAAAGACTACAAAACATAAATTTAACCAAATACAATTCTCTCCATATTAAATTCGTAAAGTCATCTATGGAAAAGTTAATGTTTTTAATTAGTTGGGAAGATCATTTTTTCCCCCATTTTTTTTGAATGATGTAAGAAGAGCTAGTTGTGATATAATTAATAGGGTTTGTTGCATGTCAGATAAATTCACATAACAAAACTAATTAAAATATAAGATAACATTACGTCTCATTTATAATGGAATAAAAAGTCTTATAATTAGGTGGAGCTGATACCTGGGAAGAATAACTAGTATAGAAAACAGACATTACAGTATAAAACTATATAACATAAAATTGAGAATACTAAATTAATACGCTATCGGTAGCTTAAAAAGGCATATACCAAACACTGTTTGGTATATTTCCCTCATAAGTCAACTTCCTAAAACACAAACCACGAAGTTGCCACTCTTTACATTATTACAACATCTATTATTATATTTCATGTTTTATCATCGGATTATCAGATCCAACTTAGGTTATATACATGCGTAGAACTTTTGTTTTTGCACACGACTAAGCATTTTAATCCTCCATTCTGAAAACTTTCAAACGTTGTACGTTGTACGGGACAATACCAAACAAAAGTCACGCAAAAACATTCATCTTGCTATTAAAATATGGTTTTATATCTTTGTATACACAAGTTTGCAGGGTGATAAATAACAAATTTTTGTTGTCCAAAGGGTAATAGTTTGGTTTTGGAGATCTCTGAAATGCTTAATAGTTTTATTTTTTGTTGATAATTTGTAAATATCAGATAAAATTCAGAATTGAATTGATATCTGATCGGATACCCGATTGAGTTGATATCATGTAGGTATATATATTGATTGGACTAAAATACTTCAAATAATTTTTGAATACTTTCATGTACTTTTGGATATTTTAAATAACTTTTGGATATTTTATATATTTTGTAAAAAATTTGGATATATCTTTTTAATATCTATATGAATAAAAAAGTCTTTTACATGAAATACTTAAAACCGATCAGTTTCTGCCTTGTGGTTCAACTCAAACATCAAATCCTTATTCAATCTTTGAAAAAAGAAACTGTTGCAGAAGAGAGTCAATTAGACATGTTTTTTCTTAAGGCTATTTCGTAGAGTAAAAGACTTTTAAAGTAAATTTATAACAAAGTTTGTATGTGGGATGATAGGAAGCAAAGTCACACAAGATAGTACATATAATTAAAAAACATAAAAATTTAATGAAAACAATATAAAGATGCTCCATATTAACCACATAATAAATATATTTTATCACTAGTATTTCTAAATTATATATATATATATATAAATAATAAAAATGAGAGAAGAGATAGATGAATGAAACCTGGCGGTTTCAGGCATGAGCATTCGCCAATAAAACGTTAAACCGGCGGGAAGAGCTCCGATCATCAGAATCAACCTCCAAGCTATATCAGATTCCGGTGGAGCCAAAGTCTCCCTCCCGGCTACTTTAGTCATCTCCGACGGTCCTTCTGAACCAGCATGCTTAAACGCTGAACAAACAGCCATAGTTACAGCAGAACTCATCAAAATCCCAAGACCTTGCATCGAGAAAACAGCTGCTATAAAAGCTCCACGAGTTCTTTTATTAGCAAACTCCGACATAATCGTTGCAGAAAGAGGATAATCACCACCAATACCAAGTCCAAGCACAAATCTAAAGAATCCAAGACTTAACATAACACAAGATCTTCGAGTTGTACAAACAGAGAAGCCACAACCAAAAGAACTAAACACCATGATTAAAAGACAAAGTCCATAGATTCTTCGACGTCCAACACGATCACCTAAGTAACCAAAGATGATTTGACCTAGAGCTGTACCAAGTAAAGCTATGGCATAAGAAGTTGAGAGAAGAGCTGTTCCGATTGTTCCGTTGTTGTAATAGATTTGGCTTATCATTTTCATGATCGGAGCTATACAGAAAAGATCGTAAGCGTCGGTGAATAGTCCCATTCCGGCGACTATTATAGCCTTGAAGTGGTACCATTGAATCTTTGCTGCATCTAAGGCTGATAACACTCTTAGAGGCATCGTGTTGTTGGTTTTTGGGATTTCTTAGGATTTCATGAATTGAGAAGTTTTGAAGACTTTGTCTCTTCTTCATTTAATGGATTTGTGGAGGAAAGAAAATTTTCTCTTTGGAGCTAATATGGAATATGCTTTAGTTTGACTTGGAGAAACTTAACATCTTATAGATCGAGTCAACTCTTTAGTTGATTTTGACAAACGTTAATTTTTTATGTTACAAAAAAAGCTTTTAGTTCCTCCTTTTGGGTACAAAAGCTCTTTAGCTTTTATGTTCCGTCTTGCAAAACTATATTTTAGCAAGTTACTAAATATTATTTGAAGCATTTCTTACCGGAATTTGGTTTCAAGTAAATCGTGTAATCATTCCTAATAAAGTTGAGGTTTGGATTATACCTGAATCGATATTATCTTATCTATAATTCAGCCTTAAAACCTTAAACAATATCATGCAGGATAATACGATTTTCAGAATCGAAGAGAACTACTTTGACCAAAGGTGAAAAAAGACTTTTATGAAACTCTTTTCTTCCTTAGCTTAATTCAATTTGGTTGAAACAGCACCATTTCACATCCAACCACTATTCTTAGTCTAAAGGAATGGGATCATTGTGAACATGATTTTACACAAAAACACTTGAACATATCCTAGTCAATGGAAAAACAGGAACTATGAAGATGGGATGCGAATTCCGAGCTTGACAACAACAACTTCAAAGATTCCATCAGGTCTAAACTTTGGAGACATTAAGCGAGGATCCACTTGTCCCGGAAGATTAAAAGTGATTGAGAATGGACCAGGTGGACAGAGCTGTTGAACCTGCATTCTATATAAGCATCCTGAGTCACTTGGAATTGCCATCTCAGGTACTATTCCCTGGATGCATACTCTTCCTTCCCTCTGAATCTCACATTTGATCTTATCTGTTTACATATAAGAGAATAGTAATTTGGGTCACACTTCTGTATGTAAGTTTCTTTCATCTCATTGGTACTTATCAATCCAAAAACATGAAGCATCTATTGACACCACTCTTTTCACAACGCAACAAAAATGTTAGAATCGAAAGGACATTTGGAGAAGACAAAATTGTGAACACTTACTTTGATTTTTCTCAATACCAGGAAGAGACACTCTGAAGATATAGGCAATATCGCTCACGCCAATATCAACAAGACCAATGGGTGGTCCAGAAGAGCCTTGTTTGGCAGTACCAGTGAAAAATACATGTGAGATCACTTTCGAGTGCGTATTAGTCTGACTATTCTCAGGGTTCATGGCGTTTCTTCGTTATTTTGTTTTTCCACAAAAGATAGAATCAAATCCACCTGTTAATATCACAATTAAGGAAGAAAGAAAAGGAATACACAAATCAAATCAATCACATGTCACGTTTTAATGAAGCAAGCAAAGGGAAAAAGATCTAATCCAATCCTCTGAAGCATAGTTTAACCCATTCAACCCCAAGAACATTGAATTCGAACTAAATTACCAATTTGAAGAAAACAATTCAAAAACTCGAATCATCAGATATATAAACTAAGTTTCAGAAATTCTTTGACTGTACTTTCTGATTACAATTCCTAGCAAAAGCGACGAATACTCGTCTTTGAAGGACCAAAATTATAGTCGGAAAGATCAAATTAAGGGATACAGAGAACACCCGAAATTTTTTTTAAAAAAACCCTAACCTCGATTCGACAATGACCAAACCAGATAGCCGGAAAAACCTAGGAAATATTCTTCTCGGATAAACAAAACAAAATAGAGAGTGGGATTAGGGTACCGTAGCTAACTCCGGCGAGTTCCGGTAGAATTTGACTGTGAAGCTTCGTTGAGCAACGTGACTCGATGGCCGGTGAATTTGATATTTAAACTTAGTTAATGACTTGGTGGGGGACGAGGAAGCCAAATTATCTTACCTGGTCAAAGTAACCACTCTTAATAAGCCACGTGTCAGGAGTTTTGTTGACTAATCTGACCAACTTATCATTTTGCTAACCATACTTTGTTGTTCAAAGTGAAAAACTGCACATTAAGATTGCGTATTTAAGATTTTAAATCTCATACATGAAATAAAAATTCCGTTAGCAGATCAAAATTTTCCATAGAGTAACATTATTCAGTAACATTCCTTGTTTCATATGAGCTAATTATTTTTTTAAATTAACTCAATTCTTCACTATAATATGGATGAAAACTATTTAGATGGCCAAGTACCTACAAATTATAAATTTTGAGAAAACTTTTTAACACAAAAATGGAACTAGGAGATGGAAGAATGTAAAAAAGCAAAAAGATAAAGCTGCTAAACGAAGTCTTCATTGGCTTGGTCAAACGGTAAATCCCACGTGAATGTGTTGTGTTGAGTTCGAGTAGTATGGGCCACCAAGGATTTAACATGGGCCATGACTTCAAAGAGATGAACGGTCCAAAGCCTAGAATCTCTTGTTTTTTTTTCTTTTTGACAAAAAAATATATAGGAAGACAAAAAATAGAGAGAATTTGCATAATATACATTTAGTGAAATTTATTATCTACTATGTTAGTTTATTTAATTAGATATGTGACATAGCTCACAAGTACAATTAAAAAAATAGCTTCATAGAAGTGTGATGGAAGAAAAAGAGCAGCAATGCATTTAATGTTTATCATCGCAGGTGTTAGCCGATAACACATGCATTACCCGTTAATTCATGTGTTATCCGTTAATGCATATATTACCTGATACAATATATGTTAACAAATATATTATACGCTAAAACTATTATTATTATCTGTTAACATATTTATTAGCTAATAAAATACGTATTTGATTGACACATATATTGTGCGTTAACATATGTATTACCAGACTATACGACTAACACATATATTAGTTGTTAACATATTTATTATCTGATAACACATATTTGATTAGCATATATGTTGTTCGTTAATGCATACGGTATTCGTTAACACATATATTACCTGGTAAAACATATGTTAACACATATGTTATACACTAAAATATCTATTATCTCGTAACAAATTTATTATCCCTGGTAAATTATCAATTCATCTTTATATTCTTCAAAATCACAAAAATCGTTGATGAATATGAAATTTAATCCAACGAATTTTTACAGAAAGATATAAGCATCCTGATCCAAAAAAAAAATTAGCAACCTGGAAAATTATTTTTCATATATACATATGAAATTAATGTATTCTTTCCAAAATTTGGGCATATGGTTCATGGAATAGTTGATAAAAATAAAACAAAAGTAATATTAAAGTGTGAATTTTGATTTTTGGAGATAGATCTATCAGCCAAATTTCAGGTGCATTAGAGGAAAACATAATTTCATAGAAAAAAATTGGAGAAGAGGAAAATAAAAAGAAAAAGAGAACGTGAAAAGTGAGAGTGTTATAATATAATGATTATCCATAAGTAATATTTTAACATTATTATTTGACCGACTTGAAGCACTATAAATATATGTCTTCACTACCATTTGTAATACACTTGATATGTGTGATAAGAAAGTTATTATCATATTCCCTCCCTCTCTTGTACATTCTTCTTCTCTCATCTATTATAATATTATATTTTATATATAGTTCAGATATATTTTTATAACATTTTATCAGCACAAATTGCTTTGTTCTAATACCGAACCGAAGATAATGGCAAAATTTGAAAACATGGATGAAGATATATGTCTGGCAGACAGTGCTACAACGCACACAATATTAAAGGATAGAAAATATTTTTCGTCCCTTAAAATGAATAATTCCGCCGGAAGCGTGAATACTATATCGGGTAATGCAAAAATTATTATAGATTCCAGAAGAGCTTGTTTTTCAATGTCAAGGGGAACAAAATTTGAGATAAACAATGCATTATATTCCTCTAAATCTTATAGAAATTTGTTAAGTTTTAAAGATATCTGCAAAAATGGATATCGTATAGAAACTATGAATAAAATTGGCATTGAATATCTTTGCATTACATCAGTAAATTCAAAAAAGAAATATATATTGGAAAAGCCGCCATCTTTATCTTCCAGAATATATTCCACAAAAACAAATGTGACTGAATCATATGTTACATTAAACTCGAAGTTTACATGTACATTCAAAATTTGGCATGAACGTTTAGGACACCCTGATTCAGTTATAATGAGAAGAATTATGGAAAATACAAATGGCCATCCACTGAAAAACTAGAAGCTTTTTCAAGCGAGAGAATTTCCATGTAATGCTTGTTCTCTTGGAAAACTACTAACTCTGCCATCATAAGCCAAAATTGGGAATGAATCTCCGGTATTTTTGGAAAGAATACATGGTGATATATGTGGGCTTATCCACCCACAATGCAGACCATTTAAATATTTTATGGTTTTAATTGACGCATCCAGCAGATAGTCACATGTTTATTAAGCACACAAAATATGGTTTTCGTAAAATTCATTGCCTAAATAATCAGGTTAAGAGCACAATTTCCTTATTATACGATAAAGAAAGTAAGGCTTGATAATGCTGGTGAATTCACTTCACAAGCCTTCAATGACTATTGTATGTCATTAGGAATTGATGTTGAACGTTCAGTCCCACACGTTCATACACAAAATGGTATGGCTTAGTCCTTAATTAAACGGTTGCAACTTATAGCTAGACCGTTAATTATGAGAACAAAAATCCCAATTTCAATATGGGGACATGCAATTTTGCATGCTGCACAATTAATTCAGATACTGCCAAGTGCGTATCATAAATACTCCCCATTAGAATTAATATCTGGCCAGAAACCAGATATATCTCACCTCCATGTTTTTGGTAGTGCAGTATATGTGCCTGTAGCACCACCACAACGTACAAAAATGGGACCACAAAAGAGATTGGGAATATATATCAGGTATACATCACCAAGTATAATTCGGTATCTAGAACCAAAAATTGGTGATATGTTTATGGCACGATTTGCCGATTGCCATTTTAATGAAGATGAATTTCCAGAGTAGGAACTAAAAAATTTCCAAAAGATATTTACATGGTGCACACCATCGTTGTTGCACTTTGATCCTCCTACAAATCAACGTGAACTGAAAGTTCAGAAAATTGTGCATTTACAAATATGGCAAATCAAATACCAGATGCGTTCACCGATACAAGAAAGGTGACAAAATCATATATACCTGCTGCAAATGTTCCATCAAGAGTTAATGTTCTGGAAGAACAAAATGATGGTAACATAACCAATGAACCCAAGGCTCAGTTGAAGAGGGGGAGACCAATGGGATCTAAAGATAAAAATCCCCAGAAGAAAAAGAAATTAGGAAACGAAAATAAAAATGGTCCAGAAGAACCAAATACAGAAAATAAAATGGTCCAGAAGAACCAAATACATAAAATGAAAATGATCCAGAAGAACCAAGTACAGAGAAAAGTCTTGAAGACGAAAATAACAAAAATCATGAAATTTCCATCAATTATGCCCAAAACGGGAAAATTTGGGTTAGAGATGAAATAGAAGATGATGATGGAATTTATCATTCTCTGTATCAAAAAAATTTGAGAATGAAAGTGATGATCCAGATCCAAGGTTCATACTGGAATGCCAGAAAAGATCTGATTGGGAGAAATGAGAAATGGCCATAGAAAACTGAATTAAACTCCCTCAATAAAAGAAAAGTCTTTGGACCTATTATCATAACACATGAACATGTAATTCCCGTTGGGTATAAATGGGTTTTTGTTCGGAAAAGAAATGAGAAAAATGAGGTAACAAGATATAAAGCCCAACTTGTTGCCCAAGGATTTTCTCAAAGACCGAGAATTGATTATGAAGAAACATATTCCCCGGTAATGGATGCAATTACCTTCAGATCTTTGATGAGCCTAGCGGCAACTAAAAATCTTGATATGCATCTAATGGATGTTGTGACAGCATATCTATATGGATCACTAGATAATGATAGATACATGAAAATACCAGAACGATTAAAGATGTCTGAAGCATTAAGCTTAAAATCAAAAGAGCTATGTTCAATCAAATTACAGCGATCACTTTACGGATTAAAACAATCCGGACGCATGTGGTATAATCGCTCAAGCTAATATTTGTTGAATAAAGGATATACCAACAATGTGATATGCCCTTGGGTATTTATCAAGAAATCTTTATCCGGATTTGTGATCATACCTGTATATGTTGATGACCTGAACATAATTGGAACTTAAAAGGAGATTAATGATGCAATGACTCATATGAAAGAAGAGTTCAAAATGAAATATCTTGGAGAGACAAAGTTTTGTCTTGGGCTCCAGATCGAGCATTTTCATAATGGAATTTTTATGCATCAATCAAATTATACAAAAAGGATTTTAAAACACTTTTACATGGATAAAGCGACTTCTTTGAGTACCCCAATGGTCAATAGATCACTTAATATTGATAAAGATCCATTCCGACCTTGTGAAGATAACGAAGAAGTATTAGGTCCTGAAGTACCTTATATGAGCGTTATTGGTGGACTCATGTATCTTGCAAATTGCACTAGACCATATATAGCTTTTGCTACAAATCTACTTGCAAGATACAGTTCATCACATACACGCAGACATTGGAATGAAATCAAACATATATTTCGTTACCTTCAGGGAACAGTTGATTTGGGATTATTTTATAACAGAAACTCTAGTGTCGATTTAGTTGGTTTTGCAGATGCAAGCTATTTATCAGATCCACATAAAGGCCGATTGCAAACCGGATATGTTTTCACAATTGGAGGCACTACAGTTTCTTGGCGTTCCCAAAAGCAGACTCTAGTCGCTACTTCTTCAAATCACACAGAAACTATTGCACTTCACGAAGCATGTAGAGAATGTGTGTGGCTCTGATCAATGACTCATCATATACAAGAAGCAAGTGGAATAATCATAAATAAAGAGCCAACAAAATTGTTTGAAGACAATGCTGCTTGTGTCGCTCAACTCAAAGAGGGTTATATCAAGAGCGATTGAACAAAGCATATTCCCCCAAGATTTTTGTCTTACACACGAGAACTTGAGAAGAATCAAGAAGTGGATATTCAATATATCCGTTCAACAGATAATGCAGCTGATCTGTTTACAAAAGCACTTCCCACTACAACTTTCAGAAAATATGTTGATAGCATCGGAATGCGTCAACTACGAAACTTATGATATCCATCATTTCAGGGAAGATTATGCCACTATACTTTTTTTCCCTCGTCATGGTTTTTATCCATAAGATTTTTTCATGACCAGGTTTTTAATGAGGCTGTGCATACTATATGATTAGTAATGGATAATAAAGGGGAGTGTTATAATATAATGATTATCCATAAGTAATATTTTAACATTATTCCTTGACCGACTTGAACCGACTTGAAGCACTATAAATATATGTGTCTTCAACTACCATTTGATATGTGTGATAAGAAAGTTATTATCATATTCCCTCCCTTTCTTATACGTTTTTCTCATATATTATAATATTATATTTTATATACAGTTCTGATATATTTTATAATAGAGAGAAAGGAAAGAGATGACAAACTTGTAATTGATACACATAGGTCCCACCAATGACTTAATTAAAAAAATAAATGTGGTAGATATTAGGTTTCACATAACTTTTTGTATATACATTCAAATTTCTCAAAACTAAAGGAAGACTCCTATTGTTACTAAAAAACATTTGGATGTCGGTAGTTATCTGAATTTGCGATTATCTATAAAACTTTTGAGTGAATCACCTCTGAGATATTAATCAACATTAAACAAGTCATCATCCACATAACTGTTTTGAGTTTCGCATGCAACGGGGATAGAGTTCTTGTAAATTGTAATACCACGTGCCCTACTACATGAACGTTTGAGATATCACTACAAGAAAATATACATTTTACAACAGCCATATTCGTCAGGGTTTACAACAGATTAGGGACAAATCCTAAATCGTCGTATCATGATCGTCGTAAAGCCAAAATAGATGTAAATCCGTCGTAACTATTGCGAGAGTAAAAATTTGTTGTAAAAGACACGTCAATAATTCGCCGTAAAGAAGTTGTAAACTAGGGAGGAGAGAGAAACATTGTCAATTCGTCGTAACATCATTCGACGTAAACGCGTAGTTGAATATAAAGTCTACATAACGACGAATTAGGGATGAATTCCTTTACGACGAATTAGGGACGAATCCCTTTACGACGAATTAGGGACGAATCCATTTACAACGAATTAGGGACAAAATTCTTTACGCGAATTAGGGACGAATGTATTATGACAAATTAGAGACGAATATATATTTCTAAAAATATTAATTATATTTAAAAAATAAAACAAATAAAAAATTGAAATAAAATTCGTTTTTAAAATATTAAACAAGTTTTTACAAAAATATTAAGAAAGCAAATAAAAATACAAAATCTTTAAAAATAATCTTAATTCTATTACTAAAACTAATTCTATAAATAAAACTAAATAAACATATAAGTAAAAATAGAAAGAGAGGAACTTGTTGAGAGAGGCGAGGAAGAGAGAACAGAGCAACGAGAGGAGGAATCGAGTGGCTCTTTATATAGAGTTTGTAACCAATGTAAATTTGTCGTAATTTACGAGGATGTTACGAGTAATTCGTCGTAAGTTCGATGAGAATCAATTCGTCCTAAAGGCATTGGCAATATATTCATCGTAAACTCGTTGGAAACCTCTACATCCCGCGTATGAGACCCTAAAAATTAAAAATTAACTTTTTAAATTTTACAACAAATTTTTCCTTAAAGAGTTGCAAATTTACAACAAATTCCAACGAATACTAATAGTTTAGGATTTGGGTTTAGGGTTTATGGTTTAGGGTCTGGCTGATAGGTTCCTTGTAAACTCGAATCTAAATACCATTTATTTTCCAACAAAGTTACATTTATTCCTCGGCAATTCGTTGTAGATTAGATGGTTATATTTAGCAATATTATAAAATTTGAATATATCTTTGAAGCAAAATTATCCCAGTCCGGATTATTTAGAGTTGATTAATTAAAATTGAAATGAAACATGTAAATCTTGCATAGTGCTTACTGACAAAACGGAAAAAAGATTAACTAAAAATCATAATTAACAACTAGCTTAACTTACGGATTATGATAATAAATGAACACGTTATCGTTATCGTCGTGATCAATCAATACTACGTGATTCCGCTGGCTTTAACACGTGCTTAAACGACAACGAGGTTCTCGTTCATAACGCCTAAATATATTTAATTTATGTCATTAGGAAGTCATTACCTACTAATTTTAATAAAATGATTAATATGTATTATTGAATACTTCATTGACCATTTTAGAACGATTTAAATCGAAAAATCAAAGAAGAAATCAAACCAAAAGATGGAGATAAATGAAGAGGAGAACAGTGGAATACAAGGCAAAGTCCTAGTTGTGACGGGTGGTTTGGGTTTAGTCGGCTCCACCGTGTGTCTTGAGCTGCTCCGCCGTGGTGCTCTCCAAGTCCGCTCCTTTGATTGCCGCACCGCTTCTCCTTGGTCCGCCATTCTCAAAGAATCTGGCATCCAATGCATCAACGGTATTGAAATTGAATTAACTATTTACTCAAATCAATGAGCTCATCATGAACTATATTATGACCATACATGAGTTATGAGTACACTCAGCATTTTTACGGTTATGTGAGCAGTATCTGACTTCATTCATTTGAAACATATGAATGAGGTTCTCAACTTTTCGAGGGCTCTCAATTAATAAAAATTGAATGATATAAAAATTGGGCCACAACTAGCCGATCCAGTAGCCAAGTTTCTATATAATGTAGACAGTAAGATTCGATTTCGGGATGTATAATTGCGTCTGCCTTTAGTGGATATATTATCTGCCACTAGACTAAAAGCCACCTACAACTATACATATATTAATATATAGTAAAATTTTGATATAAGAATTAAGAAAATTTATAGTCAAAAATAGATAACAAAATTGTGTGGATTTCTAATTACTAAGATATAAATATTAAAAATAATTCATTATGAATGAGACGAATTATTAAAAGTCCGGTTCATATATATGTTAACTATAAATGTGTACATTTGTGGTCTAGTGGTACCTTCGTGCAAAACATTTTGAGAGACGTTTTGAGTTTAAATTCTGTAAGAACACTTTTTAAAAAAAAAATTAACTGATTCTATACTTGTTTAGATATAGGTCTCCATACTTTTTATATCTAGATATTTTCATATATGTATGATTTGTTGGTTTCGTCCAGATTACTTTTTGATATAAAAAGCCTATTTCAAATTCATTTCCATTTTCAATACGGAATACTCTAACAACATAATGTACTTCATTCACATTATGTCAGGAGATGTTGTGAATAGAGAAGATGTAGAAGAGGCTTTTGAAGGTGTGGACTATGTGATTCATCTAGCTTCGTATGGTAGCTCAGGTAAGGAAATGGTTCAGACTCGTCGGACTGAGGAAGTCAACGTGGAAGGGACACGTAACGTTTTGGAAACATGTGTGAAGAAAGGAATCACAAGAGTAGTGTATTTGAGCACGAACAGTGTCGTTTTTAGTGGAAAAGATATAGAGAATGGAGATGAAACTCTACCTTATATAGCTTCCGATCAATACGTTAGTTCATATGATCGGACTAAATCGATTGCCGAACAGTTGGTTTTGAAGAACAATGGTCGTATAGTTGAGTAAGTTTGAGACAAATCTGTTGTTGTTTATTATTATTTCTTTGTTAACTTATGATGATACTTGGAAATCTAGGAATGGGCATGGAAGTGTTTTATCTACGTGTGTGATTCGTTGCCCGATTGTTTATGGAGCAGCTGAAGAGAAGTATATTGATAGGATAATCTCTGATGCAAGATTGGGTTTATTCCTATTCAAAATTGGTGATCCAAACTCGAAAACAGACTGGATTTGCGTGGATAACATTGTATATGCGCTCATGTTAGCGACCATTGATTTACTCAATGAACATTCCAAAGCCGCAGGAAAGGCTTACTTTGTATCTGATGGTATGAGTTATTCTCTATATATAACTTTCTATCCTAAATATTGTGCCGTAAAGAATAATTCATATCGAAAAAGTGAATCCTACTCTAACATATAAAAAGATAAGAACATTTTATTCCTGGTCAATTGGTTTTAAGTGAGAAGGTAATCATCTAACATGAGAGCCAATAATTATTCATGTTTTTAATTTCACTAGGTATTACTTGGGTGGTTGGGTAGGGCCTAGTTACGAATCAATTAATAAGAGATCATATATCGATTATATAGGGACTATTTTTTAGAACGTTTATTTAATTTTATAGGCTATGTATTAAATTTAGTGATACAATACGCCAAATAAATGTGCAGCATAACTCAACATATGCTAAGAATCTAGTTTTGTGGATTTGGACTAACAACTACCTCACATTGGAAAAAGAATTCTACTCTAACATGATATACGAGACAAATGTCTCTCCACTCATTACTAATTAGTTTTGAGTTAGAAGCTCATAATCTAACATTTTTTTAATCGGTTATCTGAAGCTAATAATATGGTTTGTTTATGTAGGTAATCCAGAAAACTTCTTCGAAAATCTTCGACCACTTTTAAAGAATCTTGATTATGATCTTCCCAAGTTTTCACTATCTATTTCATTTGCGGTTTTACTCGGAAATGTATTTGAAGCAATATACACAATACTATCACCACTACTCCACCAATGGTGGATTCCACAACCATTGATTCTTCCACCTGAAGTTTATAAGGTCTGTAAGAGAGTAGTCTTAATTCCGCTTGGGTTTGGATTCAAGTTCGGTTTTTCGGGTATATAGATTTATGATCCATTTGGATATTTTGTTGGATTTGGTTCGGGGTTTCGATTCATGTTTTGGGTTTCGGATTTTGTGCTCAGGACTAAGCTTATTGTTTCTCTGAATGGACCAGGTGGGGGTGACTCATTACTTCTCAATCAAAAAAGCAAAGGAGGAACTCGGGTACGAACCCAAGACACGACCTGAAGAAGCCATGAGTGAAACCATTTCATATTTTAAAGCCAAGAAGAGAAGAGAAGTTGATGGTCCAAGTATTTACGCATGGCTTTTCTGCATTATTGGTTTGCCTAGCATTATATCAGTCGCGTGGCTACCGAACATTGGACCAATACCGTTCTTTCGAGTCATTGCGATATTTATATTCAGGTCGATGATGGTGTTGCGGATTGCATCAGGGATTGTAGTGACAACACATATTAGTGAAGCTGTGTATGCGTTATGGCTAGCTCGAAGAGTAGATCCTAAGAATGCCAAGGCTTGGTTTTGGAGGACGCTTCTTCTCGCTACTTTCTCGCTTCGGTTACTTTGCAAAAGAGCCAAAGAAGTTAAGCAATCAAGATTCAGAGAAGGTCTTTTAACCAATTCAGAGTCGTTAATTGCTTGAAGATTCGTCATGTGTAGTCTAAACCATGATACAAATTGCCGTAACAATCATTATTGATCGTTTTACTGGTAATAATATATAGACGTGAATTCTCACTTTATCAAAACTAAAATTGTGTAATTGTTGTTGGAAGAAAAGAAAAACATAGTGATGGTTTTTTTATTTGAACGTACATAGTGATAATTAATTTAAGAACACTAATTAATTTACATCTATTATAAATAAACACTTGATTAATGATAACAAACTAAATTTGTTTCGGCTATAAGCTTTTATGCAGTAAATATTGTAAGGGAAAATTTTCTAAGAATATCCCAACTATTATCCAAAAACTACGAATAATTTTTTGCCTTACCGTAAAACCACCAAAATTATTACGATGGTCTACACGAGATTTTAAAATTCTATCTTTTCCTTCTATCAAATTAATATCGCTATACCTTAAAAGATGTTAATTTTAATCAACCACATTATTTTATTTGGTGATGACTGAATTTACAAGATTCAATCCGGTCTTAACAATATTACTAGATTCTAACCCGTGCTGGAGCACGGAATTTTATTTGTATATTTAGTTTGTCTAATAATTTGTAATTTAAAATCATAAGATATTTATCGTAATTATCAAATATTTAATGATATGTAATTATCAAATATAATAATAATTAAATAATTTTGTTATATTTAATAATTTATATTATTAGCAAATAACATGTGATATCAAATGAATTGTATTGTTTATCAAATAAATCCTTATTAAATGATTTATTATTATTATTATTATTATCAAATAGTATGTAGTATTAATTGACATGTGATGGCTTAATATCAAGGACTCGTATCTTTATTACTGAATTTAAATGTAATTATAAAAATATCAAATGTTTATATGATAAATATTTTATATTCTTAATATCTTATCTTATTTTTAATAATTTTTGGTTTTGTAAAAATTTTATGACCCGTGTTTGCTTAAAAATCATGTAAGCACTAAAACTTATATTTTTTGGAGAAATACAAATTTTTCTCTGATTCGTTTTCATATAGAATTTTTTTATCGTATTACTATTTTATATACAAATTATATCTAAATTAATAATAAAAATATGATCCTAGTAATTCAATAAAAACTTATATAATATTATCTTATATTTTTGCCTAATTTATTTATTCTCGTAAATATTTTATTTGTAATATGTGCTGTTAAGGAGTTATATATCCTCATAAAGTATATATATATATTTCATAAATTTATATTATATTTATTTTTTATATTACTTTAAAATATGATTTTTTATAATTTATATGGTCGTTTACAATTTGTTATATTCTTACTTTTGTTTATAATGATATCTATAAATATATATATATATATATATATAATATGAACATATTCTAAATACATAATTATATATGTGTTGAGAAATATATGTATGCTTTAAAAAATTTAAAGCATAATATATGTAAAAAAAAAGTAAAAAATTATGAATAGAAATAATTACTAAAAATATATCAAATCTCCTATTAGATTTGATTGTTTATCAAAGATTCCATCTCATATGGGTTAAAAAGTAAACATATAAACTTATTTAATTTATTCATAATGAATTTTTTAATAAGAGGTTAAAAATTATAATTTCTTTTATACTTAAAGTCATTGTCCTAAATACATTATTTTATAATATAATAGATTGATAGGGCAATTCATTGTATTCTTAATTGTAAATTTTAAAAAGATAATTAAGCTTTATAGGAATGAGGTTTTAGGAGTACCATAAATCTTGCAGTGTAAGATATTCTCATAAACAATCGAGAAAGTAGGTATTATTTATTTGAATTTGATTTGGTTTAGTTAAGAAATTAAGATATAGTTGTAGATATAGTAAGCATATTAATATCAAATATATTATTGAATATATTTATTCAATAGGATACATTAATAAGGTTCATTAAAAAATGTGGAAATCTGATTTAAAAGTTTAAATTTAAAATATATGTAGTAGTCATAACAATCAAATACTAATTATATGTATTATTAATTATTGAAATATAAATATTAATCGAATTTAATAAATTTAATATTCATAATCTAGGATATAAAATATAACAAAAACTTTGTTTAGAATATGGAATACCACCGTTGACTTGAACGTAGAGTATATAAATTATAAGACAAACTTTTTAATAACATAAGATTTAAATGATGTAATATGTATTGTATTATTATTGGTTGTTATAAATTTTTTTTAATTAAATGGAAAAGCCCAAATATGATATTTGAAAATTGTTGGTAATTTATTGATAAATTGGATTAAAATGTCTGTTAGGATTTTACAATGACCTTTGTTATTATATCTTACAAAATTCAGGATATGTTTTATAATTTTTTGTTTTTGCATCCTACTTTAATATAATAAATGTGAAACAAACGCAACTACCTATAGTCAAACTCAAATGTGGAAAATAGTAGAAATGACACTCAACCACTACCAAAAACACTTCCCCAATTAAACACATTGCTATTAATGTATTTTAACAGAAAAAATTATAAATATAATTTAAATGTCAAAATCATGTTACCACCCTCTTAATTCTAATGATATTAAACTCGATGAAGTCAAAATAATTTTTAAAAATTTCCTATAAAAAACATAATTAGTACTCTTTCTTTTACTAATTAGTTGATGTTGTAGAACAAAAAAATGTTTAAAAGATTGATATTTTCAATTTCCAATGTACATTTGACTTAACATTTTCTATTTTATTTTTAACTCTTTATATAATTTTACTACTAATTGATATTTTTCGTGGCATTTTCTAACAAGAAATGAGCTTAAATAAGATATTGCAAAAAATTTCTTGAATTTGTGAAATTTTCTAAATATTAAAGGGCTGATTGGAATTGCCTTCATTTTATTGTTTTGAAACGAAAAAATATTTGTAAAAGAGATTGAAACTAAACCAATACTAAATCAATCATATTTTATTTTGTTTTTGACTCTAAAGTGTGATTGGTTTAATTTAAATCTCATACAAAAATTTTTTGCTTTCCAAAGCAATAAAACGAAAACAATTGCTAATTAGGAGGGCTGAATTGTAGTTGCTTTCATTTTGTTGTTTTGAAAAGCAAAATCTTTATATGAGATTTAAATTAAACCAATCATACTTTAGAGTAAAAAACAAACTAAAGTATAATTGGTTTAATTTCAATCTTTTGCAAAGTTTTTTGCTTTTCAAAACAACAAAACGAAAGCAATGTTTTGAAAACCGAACCAGACCACCCGATCCGACCGATTGGACCGTGACTTGCTACTAAAGCCGATCCGAGTTGAATTAAAACCCGAATTTAAGTTAAACCCGTAAAATCAGTCAAAAACCAGTAACCCGAGTCAATATTAAAACCCGATTTATTAATAATTTACATTTTCATTTTAAAATTTTACTATTATTTTTTTTCTTTTCATAAAAATATAAAACTATAAGTCTAAAACCCAAAATTTACACCATAAAAATCTGTTTTTATTGTGTTTTTTCAAATATATCGATTATAATTTATAACTAATAGAAATTGTGTTTGTAATTCATGTTCATAAATTAAAAATAATATTAATAAATAGTTTATATAAATGTATTATTTTATATCTTTTATTTTACGTTGTCGAAAAGAAAAGAAGTTAAGTAACTTGAAAAAAATTAATTTAAAAGAAGATTTTTCAAAAAATTATATTAATTTAATATTTTTGTGGAGTATTTTTTACTATTTCTCTTATCAAATTTGCTTACTTATTTTATTATTTTCAAATTTTCAAATGTGTTATATTATTTTGGTAGAATATCATATTATTCATCTTAATTTATTTTGAGTCATTTTATATATATATATATATATAATAATAATAAAAACTAAAATTTCGGTTTGATCAGTTGAACCAGTTCGACCAACTATCCACTAATATTATCGAGTTGTATCCGGTCCGGTTTTTAAAACGTTAATAATTTCACTGTAACATAAAAAAAATTGGATTAAAATATTATTATTGAGGTATTTTAAAGGTTTTTCCATATTTATAAGAATTATAGTTGAATTTATTCTCTATCACATAGCAAAGATATCTCATTTTTAGAATTAAAAAACAATAATTAATGAAACAGATTTTGGTGAAAACACAAAAGCTGACATATCTTGAAATACATGGCAGCGATTTCTCCATGGTTTTCTTCTCCACAGAGCTTTTCGAACCCCCGCGTTTCGTCTCGCTATATTAAGATCATCACAGGTCCTCAATCTCTCTTTCTCTATCACTTCACTGTTTCATCGCCATTCTTGTACAAAATTCATATTCTTCTGAGCTAATTCAGATTCCAGAAGATGTACATCAATTCCCGCAGCAATCTCTGTTTTAGGCAGCTCCAATGAGGAACAACATCGAATTTCGTAAACTCAATCTAATGTCCTAATGTTAAATCTTCATTTCTTAGATAATCTGGGTTTGTTCTGAAACTGTTCAAGTCTCATTGTTTTTTTTAACAGGTGTAGAGATGATATTGGGATGAAAAGAAGAGAAGTCATGTTGCAGATAGCTTCCTCTGTTTTCGTCTTTCCATTGGCCATTTCACCTGCATTTGCAGAGACAAGTATAGTGCTTGATTTGAAGCTACTTTGAATGTTGAGTTCATAGGGGAAATATAGGAACCTAATGAAACCTTTTGTTGTATCTCAGATTCATCAGAGACTTTTCGTGTGTACACAGATGAAGTGAATAAATTCGAGATATCAATCCCACAAGGTAAAATCTATCAAACTTTGTTGTTGAAGACTTATGATATGTCTATAATCATCATGATGGCTGATGAATGGATTCCATTTGCATTCATATGAAGATTGGCAAGTCGGACAAGCAGAGCCTAATGGTTTTAAGTCAATCACAGCTTTTTATCCTGAAGAAGCTTCAACTTCCAATGGTAATTTACTCTATTAGATTAGTTCCTTTGTACTTTATCTTGTTCAGAAATCATATTCTTTGTAATGAAAATCATGAGCTAACTGGTAGGTAATGAAAATGGATTGTGTCAGTGAGTATAGCGATTACTGGACTAGGTCCTGACTTCACTAGGATGGAATCGTTTGGAAAGGTTGAAGCTTTCGCCGAAACACTGGTCAGTCTCTGTGGCCTTCATATTCATTCTGGAACTAGATTTCCTTAAGTTCGTTGATTTATGTATAGGTTAGTGGATTGGATAGAAGCTGGCAAAAGCCTGCAGGCGTGACTGCAAAACTAATCGATAGCAGATCTTCAAAGGGTAAAAACCAAAAAAATCTCAACTTATTGTGCGAGTCTGCTTTGTTTTGTGGACACAATTTAAGTCTATTGGATCTATGATTAGGATTCTATTACATTGAGTACACTTTACAAAACCCTGGAGAAGCTCGTAAGCATTTGTACTCTGCAATTGGAATGGCAACAAACGGTTGGTACAACCGTTTATACACTGTCACAGGACAAGTAAGTTCTAATCCTATAACCACAGTAACCTCTATGAATGTTTTTCTTATGTCACACAAATAAACCTATGGATGGATATGTACAGTTTACAGATGGAGACTCTGCTGAGCTAAGCTCCAAGATCCAGAAGGTAAGAAAGAAGATCCACTAAAACAATGAAATATCTCACCAAAACCAGTTGCTTATGACCTTTTCTCTGTTTTTGCAGACAGTCAAGTCTTTCAAATTCATATGAGAATGTCATATATAACTATCAGTGGAATCAAATAGATCATTCACTCGATCAAACAATTTGTCTACTGAACAATCACTTTTTTCATTGAAATTTTGAGAAATGAGCTGACTCCATACTTTGAAGTAAGCTTCAGGTAACAATTCATCAGTGTGTTCAGACATGGAAGAAGAAAGAACCCTAAATATGCACAATCACAGACAAGAGCATGAGCACATTTTACTTACAATGCAAGACTTGAGGACAAAGGATATATACCTATCAATTTTACTCACTACACTCCCTGAACCTGAAGTAAGTGTAGTGGGATTACGACTATTAGACTAGAGAGAATCAGACTTTGATTCCACTATGTATATGCTTGTGTATGTGTGTATAAATATATGCATATTGTATTACCAACGGTTTTTCCCGTCCAAGGAAAAACTGTTGTGGTTCCTTCAAACTCAACCGGAGCTCGAGCCAACAACATTTTGTGCTGTGTTTGGATATAAACATTGATGGATGGGTAAGAAAGTGGAACCACAAACCCTGAAACTCCATTCTCCATTTTTCTTTTTTCCTTCTGCGCCTTCCAAGTGAGCAAGACTATTTTATATAACCTGTAAAACGATAAGATCCCAAGCCAAGGTTAATGATAATGACTATCCTCTGTTTTTGCATCTCCAATGATAAGTCCGAATAAGAAACACATACCTTAAGGATGAAAGACAAATAACGTGCAAGACTTAAATGAAACAGGAAGCCTATGCTGCCTTCAAGTAGCAGTTTTGCTACAGCTTAACTTCCTTTTCTCGTCAGTCTTCAAGAATAACTGATGGAATAAAATCATATGTGCATGATTCCTCACTACTACAACCAAACTAAAGAAAGCTTTGAATTGATTCTTACCTTGTTGTTTGGTCAGAACCACTACTCTGCATAAATTGAGGGGAATGGACAATGATATGCGACTGTACCGGAGCAGGGCCTGGTACACGTGTAAAAATATATTCAGAAAAGAAGGCATAACTAATTGAAACTAAACTTAGATGTTTCCCTAATGTCTCTAACAAAGAAGTGATTGAGCTAAGACTTTGAAATTTGTTAAGATGAAAAAATGAGATTAAGATGCAAAATACAGTAAAATGCACCTGAAGGGTATGGAGCTTGAAGTGCAGACATAGATGAAGTGGTCATTGCACTGACAGTTGGTCCACCAAGCTGTAGAACATGGCTTCCTGGAACTGAAAAACCTTGAACTGCGGTATAGCTGTGGCCACTGGGAACTGCCTGACTTAATTGCCCGTACTGATAAACGGGTGAATTCACAGCCCCAGGTACTCCGTAGACCTGAAGATACTGCTGACCCATGTACGGACTATATAAACCCTAAACCATGAAACCAAACCATATATAGCCATTGTTACAAGAGGTTTAATAAGGAAGGGAAGTAATGTTCATAGTATTAGTAACCTGTGATTGTGAGTACATGTACTCAGGTCCATAGGCGGCTACCCTGAGATACAAGATAAAACAAATATTAGAAATACATTAACACACCATAAACACTCACGCAAAGACATCAGTGTGAAATTAGGTACAGCATGGTTTACCCATAAGGATACACAACTCCTTGCTGGTAGTTATATGGAAGTGGTTGCTGATACGGATAATTCCCAATAAGTGAACCACGAGGACCCTGCACATTTCCAATGTACGGGGAAGCAGGTCTTAAGCGTCCTAACCACATCAAAAAAGACCCACAAAGGCACTAAATAACGAGTATTCTACAACATAGAATATTGGAACAAAGCAAGCCTGTCTTAATAAGGCAATGGAAGATTACTATTGCAGCAAGACCAACCAGGGATATTAGGTATCACTGCGTAGGGCAATGGAGGCCGAGGTCTCCCAAGGGAAGCAAGATTACAGTTTGCACGTCTACCGTCTATAATGGGAGTTGGGTCAACACAAGCTCTCCTAGCAGCTTCTGGATCTCTAAAAGTCACCTAAAATCCTCCATATGAAATAGAAACAGAGTCATTCTACAAAACTTAATCACATTCACAAAACAACAGAAACATAAGTAAACCAAATATTAATGACTTTCTATGTTCTGTGATTAACTCACACTATCCATAGAGCTATATAACATTGGTGATAACATTACTTATTGCATCACTAAAGCTAACATATATAGCAAGTCACTGATACATTCCAGAGAAGTTATAAACAAACAAGGAAGGAGAATAAAGGACTCACAAAACCGTATCCTTTGGATCGGCCAGTGTTCTTATCAGTAATGACAACAGCTTCAAGGATTTCACCAAACTGTTCGAAATGCCGACGAAGAGTTTCACTTTGAGTCTCCCAAGCAAGACCACCGACGAATACCTTCGTGAAAGTTGTATCACCAAAAGGAGAATTCAAGTAGTGAAATCCTCCAGAACCCGGAATAGATTGATACGCCATGATTACAGATAAGTGAGAAAGAGAAGAAGGAAACTTTATGCCAAAGAAAGAAAAAAAGGATCAAATTCTAAGTGATGATAAAGGTAACCGAGTAAACCCTAGACATAATTGCAATGATTAAGCTTTTAGTGAAACCATAGAGAGTAAAAACCACTAGAATCCATCGAATTAGAAGAGAAGATTCTAGGATTTACTCGGTTTTGTGAAGACGAGATGAATAAAGTGAGATTGAAGGGAAATAAAAACCTAAGAGATCATTCCCTACTAATAATGACGAAAGAAGGAAAAAGAGATCAAAATTCCCGGAAAAGAAGAAAAAGAAAAGCAAAAGCAGTGTGGGTTTTTGATGGGCCAGAGAGAAGAACAAGTAGGGTTTTTGTACCGAAGGGATCACAAAAATTAGAAGCTACAGGGTCGAATTTGAAACTAAAGTAGAAAAGTTTGTGAAAGAAAGAATAGAAGGAAGGAAGAAAAACGAATCAATTTAGGGGAAAAGTAGGTTTTAGTTAGGGGAATTCCATTGATGGTGATGATGAAGAAGTTGGTGATGACGATGAAGATGATGATGATGATGATGCGTGATTTGTTCAAAGATGAAGAAAGAAGAAGAGAGATTACTTTTTTAGGTTTTGGGCAACTTGTAAATGACGTGGGACCCAAACATTATTTACTGTAATTTTGTAATTAACGTTGTAATCATCGATCTATGTGTTGTCTGATCAAATCTATCCGTTACACAAATGTTAAATAGTTTTTGTCCTAAGGAAAAAACAAATTTATTACTTTATTGACTAATAATCCATTAGAATCGAAAATGATGTTGGATTATATTCTTACTCGCAAACAATGAAAAGAAGCAAATTTGCTAATATGTATCGAATTTTAACGGTGTAGATTTATCCTTGTCCTTGGGGGGTTTCAATTAAATGGCTAGGGTTTCATGACCTCGTGACTCATTTAACCCCGACTAGTCCACAATGTGGTCCAATGTCAAATGAATATAAAGGAACCTTAACTAATAGATCTACCAATCTATATATAACTAATGTTATCCTAATTAAATTTATATGTACTAGAGTACAAAGCTAAAACGACATTATTAAATTAGATTTTATTTTGCTCCAGACTACTACTTATTCAAAATTCAAACTTTACTTTGACGTTAATCTGAAATCGAACTTTATAGCTTGATCAATGATCACTATCGTGGATGTGAAAAAAAAAACCTGTAAAGATTTGATTTTCCAAAGAAGAATGACAATTTAGGTCTACACCGTTCAGAAAAAATGAATGGTTGAAATGAAAATTATTTTAAAACGATTAGTTGAACATAGCAGATTGTTTAATAGCAAAAATCGTTTAAAGATTAATGTTAATCGATAATAGTGCAACAGCTTATTAATGTAATTACGTAAAAAAAAAAGTAAATTTTTCGAAATGTCCATTTTATTTGAAAATGATTTTTTTTTAAACGGTTATAAATAAGATCAAATGAGTTATTGAAACGTTCGTTTGCAGATAGTCGTTTCAACCATTGATTTTTAAATAAAAGAGTAACTAGTAATCAAATAATCATATAATGTATGGCTTTGGAAGATCACCAGCTGCTTCAAAGCTCACCACAGAATCATCAATTGTTTCTTCTAGTGGTCTAAACTTCCACCCTAAATTCTGCAACTTCTCTGAACTTAGAAGCCTTACTTCCTTCACCTCCTTCTCTTTACTTTCCTTGTAGCTGCCATTATACATCTCAGAAGATCAGATTAAATCTCAAAGTTGATTCAATTCACTCTCTACTCCTTACCTTTCAGGGAAGTTCCGAGTAGGATACATATCAAGCAGCTTTTCAATAAGAGAGTTACTGTGAAGTGAATGAGAATTGCAAATATATCTTCCTTTTGCTTTTGGATTCTCATACACCAACAAAAGTGCTATCCCAACATCACGCACATCCACAAGATACAGTTCATCATTCAACAAAGATCTTATACCACCTGAGAAAACACCAATCAACAAACTTGAGAGAATGATACAATCACTTAACCCAAAAAACGATATGTTTAAATGCGACATCGGAATCTTTCTAATCTAATATATATGGTCTATTGACCAATTAACTTATCGTAAGTTGATTTAAGTTGGAAGTCTATAATATATCACGACAAATATGAGAAATCTCACCTTTTATTAATCTGAGAAGTCCCAAACTACTAGAGTTTAGTGTAGATTGAATCCTAGGGCCTATAGTGACAGATGGACAGAGAGTAACAACATCAGCTAAGCTTTCCTTACTCCACTCTATAGCTTCACGTTCCGTTAATGTTTTGGCAAGATAGTAATATCGCCAATAACTCTGAGATCCAAAGATTTTGCATCACAGAAAAACACAATTCTTTTACTGTCTTTTATAAAGTTGACTAAAGCTAGCTTCAAAGATACAATATTACCTCAAATGAGTGAATGTATTCAGTGTCTGACCAACAATCTTCATCCTTAGCAATATCTTTAGCCCATTTTGGATTGTAGACAACTGCAGCGATTGATGATACAACTACAACTTTCTTCACTTTAGCTTCAGTGCAAGCTTTTAGAACATTTTTGGTACCAGTGAGAGCTGGTTTAATCAGCTCGTCCTGAATTTTTAGATTTTAAGCGAGGTTTCTAAGTGATTCAAGTAAGAAACATAAGAAACAACAATGTTTTATAAGAACTTGCCTCTGTGAGAGGAATTCCTTCAAAAGGCACAGGAGAAGCAATATGGAAAACACCAAAACAACCAGCAATGGCTGAAGAAAGACCTTCATAATCAAACAAATCTGCTTTGAAAAGTTTCAGATTCTCTGCAGCATTATCCAGTTTCTTCAAATGGTCATTCTTTTCATCACCTATGAACAATGAATCAATGCAATCAACTTCTAGAAACAGAGAATATTTAAACAGTCCACAAAGCAAACTTTGTTTCTTCTTCCTTACACGGATCACGAACGGTTCCATGGACAATGTAGCGACGAGAGAGAAGAATCTTGACAAGCCAGGAAGCAATGAAGCCTCCTGCACCAGTGACACAGACCCTTTGCTTGTTATCCGCCATTGGCGTCGTTCTCTTTAGCAAATTTGAGATGCTCTTTGGAGTGAACGAAAGAGACAACATGTCTTAAGGTATTTTATACACAAGTCACAACGGATTTTAAGTTCTTAACAACTCATCTTTAACTTAAGTAGCGTAAAATTCTGAGGAGTTTAAGCTGAATAAAGATTGCAAGTTGAGAGTTTTAATATGATCTCATTTCATGGTTTCTGTAGTAGTTACATTGAAAACCAAACTGGTACAAAAGCAACGAACATCAATTTTCAATTATACTGCACAAATACCTTCTAACCGAAGCAAAAACAAGAGATTTTACAGACAAAACAGAGTAGTAACATGTAACAATGACACAATAACTTAGTCTTAGCTTGTGAAAACAAAGGGTTACATTACAAGACATAAGAGCAAGTGGAAGAGTGTCTTGTGTAATACGCAAGATGACTCTCTTTGTTTTTATTCTAATCAACTAAGAAAAACTGTTGATTGAGGCTCAGTACAAATTTACTCAAACAGGCAAATACTTGATTCAGTTACGTATAAGAAAACAGCTTAGTGGACACTAAGGACCACATCTTACGTATAAAGGAGTAGAAGTGACAAGTGAGTCAAGCTGCTAAAGATAGAGAAAATCCGAATAGAGACTTTGGCCTTAAATCAAAGTCATTATTTTGTTGCTGTTCTAGTTTAGATCCAACATATCATTAAGCCTATCTACTTAGCCATTGTTGGGCCTAATTTGGTTAACCTGTAATTTCTCTTTCAATTCGATATAGATACTTGATCAAAAACATTTTTCCATATATTTTTTTTATTAAATTAATTTTTTTGCAATAATTTGTTTTTGCTAAATTATTCTTCATTTACAAAAAAGTACATAATAAACTTACGAAACTCAGTATAAATTAGGCGAGTTGTTCTCAGTCTGATAGTTAGAATGATTCGGTTAATGACTATGTTTCGATTCCTCCTTTCTACAATTGATAAATTAAACAGAAATTTCAAGGAATGTGTTTTAAGCTATAGATAAGACATGTGGATTTACTTATTGACAAAAAAATAGTATAAAACTATAGTATAAATATTTCTAATGCATATCTCAAAATTTTATATAATCATGCACGTTAAATTTATAAATTTAAAGTGTAGGTTTAAATTTATTAGAGTGTATGATTATATTTGATTTATAATATTCTATAATTTAACATATTTGAAGATAACTATGGCAGATTATATTGCAAAACATTTATTTTGTTCGTATGAGGCCTAAACGACGAGAAAACACTCGAACGTATGAGCCCTAGCAGCATATATTCCTTACTCTGTTTTCTGCTTTCAAGCCCCTAAGTAGGATCGTCTAATGAAGTCAGGTACGGAGGAATATGTTAATGTAAAAGAGGCGAAAAGGCTGGTGACCAGTAGGGGTGCTTAACGGGCCGCCAACCCGCGGGCTGAGCCCGTTAAGGCCCGTTACGGTGCGGGTACGGGCCTGGTTTGGCGGCCCGTTAAACATGCGGGTTGACCGCGGTGCGGGTTACAGCAGAGGCATGTTATTGCGGTCCAGCCCGTCGCGGTTTGCGGGTTGGACCGCGGTTTAGGGTTTAGGCAAAAACCGAAAATCCGAGCCGGTTATCTTCTTCTCCGCCGATTCATTTCTTCAGTTCTTCATTTCGATTCTTCTTCTCTGCCGATTATCTTCTTCTCCGCCGAGTCTCTTCTTCTCCGTCGAGTTTCTTCTTCTCCGCCGAGTCTCTTCTTCTCCGCCGAGTCTCTTCTTCTCCGTCGAGTCTCTTCTTCTCCGTCGATTATCTTCTTCTCCGCCGAGTCTCTTCTTCTCCGTCGAGTCTCTTCTTCTCCGCCGAGTCTCTTCTTCTCCGCCGAGTCTCTTCTTCTCCGTCGAGTCTCTTCTTCTCCGTCGATTATCTTCTTCTCCGCCGAGTCTCTTCTTCTCCGTCGATTCCATTCCTTCATCTCTTCACCGTCGATTCCNCTTCTCCGTCGATTATCTTCTTCTCCGCCGAGTCTCTTCTTCTCCGTCGATTCCATTCCTTCATCTCTTCACCGTCGATTCCATTCCTTGATC
>OVAX01002409.1:0-29907 GCA_900406405.1 Lepidium africanum
GGATCTATTCTTTCTTGATCCATCCATGACCGGAAACTAAATCGACTCATTTTTTTTTCGTATGTTTTTTTTTTGGCAATTTTTTTTTTTCGTTTGTAATACATTAAAAATGGAATGACATTATGAGTGTATTTATAGGAGCCGGATGGCTGTCTTTTCCGACGGAACCCGACGGCTCCACCTACCCAATTGCCAACCCAATGTAAAACGTGGATTTTCGTTTCGTAACCACTTCGGTCAAGGAAATCCGTCGGTTTCCGGCGGAAAATGATTCAAAGTTTCCGACGGACACAAAATCAGTCAGAAAATTTTGCCGGTTTTCCGACGGAAACTGACGGATTTATTTATTTTTAAATTAATTAGAAAATCCGTCGGTTGCCGTCGGAAAACCGGCAAAAATTTCCGACTGCCACAAAATCCGTCGGAAAATTTTTCCGGTGTTCCGACGGAAACCGACGGATTTATTTATTTTTAAATTAATTAGAAAATCCGTCGGTTTTCGTCGGAAAACCGAAAAATATCCGACGGATTTTGTGTCCGTCGGAAAATTTTGCCGGTTTTCCGACGGAAGATAAAACCGTCGGAAATTCCGTCGGTTTTAACCTCTGTTTCTTGTAGTGGGTATACATGAAATGCCTAAAGCATATTGAGAATTGATTTCGTTGCTCTATAAAGGTGAACTATTGTTCATAGCTCTAAAATTGATCCAATCATGCTCTAGTTTTAACTTTTAGTTCTCATTGCTATAGAAAGTCAATTGTTTATTTATGAAAAACTTTTTGATGTAAAAAACGAAAAATCCAGCGCTAAAATTTACAAATTTTAATTGACAAAAAATAAAAACATCAAAAATTTTACAAAAATAAAATCTTACGTCAAATAAAAATTGGAAAAAATGTCAATCAAACACCAAAGTTACCAAAAAGGTCAATTCAAGCACCTAACTATCATAATTCTAGATAAAAATGTATTTGTAGTTGACTTCTATTAAAACCCTAAACTTTTTTGTCGACTGAACCAATTTACCATGATGTTAAGTTTTTTAACTGAAATAATTAACCCCCTTTAATCCTGTTAATCAGTCCGTTTAATTGAAACTTAACGTTTCATTAAGAAGGATTGACTTGGGCTAATTATTTCATTTTGATGATTTAATGTCGGGATAAATCGGCTCGGTCAACAAAAAGTTCAGGATTATAATAGAATTCAATTATAAATACATTTTTGAATTTGGAATTAATGAGGTTAGGTGTTTGGATGACTATTTTGGTAAGTTTGGTGTTTGATTGACATTTTTTTCTAAAACACTTATAGCCAAGATACCTACAAAAAAAACATCCAAAATATCTACAATCTAATTCATACTACGAAAAACTAAAAGCTACAATACTTACCGATCAGGTCCTTAAATTACTTTTTTTGGTAACTCAGATGTTCCAGGTCAACAAAAGTTTATGAACATATGAACTCCGAGAAAAAAAATTTGAGAATGTAGGTCTATATGATATATCGGATCTACATAACCTAAATTATGCAAGTATCATGCATCTAAAAATAAATTACTTATATGGATTGACCTTCCACTTGATAATTTTTTCGAAGTTTTGTTGTTGACAGGACCGTTCTGAATAAATTTAAGGTCCTGTGTTAATAAAACAAAATATAAAAAGAAAAAAAATTAGACTCTTAATTTCAAAAATTTCATATAGTATTTTAAAAATAAACCTCCAATTTGTTGGGGTCCATTATTTTTTGGACTCAAAACTTTGGTAAAAGAATAAAGTTCTTAATACTTAGAAAAAACTGCATAATATCTTTAAAATAGACTTTTAGTTTCTAGAAGCCGTTAATTTTTTTGGGTCCTAAACTTTGTTGAAGGAAAAAAAATCCTAAGATTTATAAAAAAAAAGTATGATAATTTTAAAATAGACCTTCAATTTTTTTGGGCCATGTGACAGATCTTATGTCACATGTGCTAAAGTACGGCCCTGATTGTAGAATACTCACAACAATAACGAATTGAAAGTCCTAACAAGACTCAGATATAAATTGATAGGCATACATGTTTATAACAATAGTCACTTATGAGTACAAGTACAGTAGCCTTCGAAACACATATAAGATTGCTTGAGACAAAAAAATCTCATATGAGGATCGCAAATTTGTTGCATTTTTTCTATATTTGATCTTACATATGCATCGTCGGTTTACACATTGAGGTGTACCGAGAGAGCAGGCAAAGTGTTCACATTATTTTGTTCTTTTGCAAGGCAGAAAGGTCTGAGCTTCTTTTGTCGGAATAGTCACCATTGTTGCACCTAATGAAGCACACAAGACAACACAAAACGTATGTTACATGTTCAAATTTCAAATCCAATATGTATGCTTAAGTAAAAAGTCTTGTTAGAGAAACTAGATGGCTGTAGTCTAGTGGTATTAAAACTGTAATCTCATGACGTAAACTCGCAAAGATTACATGTTCAACGTCCCTTAGGAACTTTAAATTCCACTTCTTGGTCAAGTGGGCACTAAGGTTATGCCTAGTAGTTTACATGTTCCTATCTGTTCTATAAAATATAGGATAAAATATTACACATTAATATCTTCATATATGTATCATATAGAACAGTTAGATATCTTACATAAATTTCTTAGTAATATTTATTAGAATTTCAGATTGATATGTGTTACACAAAATAGTTAAAATAATAATAATAATAATAATAATAATAATAATAATAATAATAATAATAATAATAATAATAATAATAATAATATACGATTGAATAAGTAAACCAAACTTATATCTTATAATATATTATCTTATAACTAAATTTATATAATTAAATAAATCTTTGATTAACAGTTTAGATAAATATGTAATAATGTTTGATATTACATATTCTACTAAATATATCTTAACTTATCAAAATAAATATTTATTTTATGTAATTGGACAATATCCCAAACATATTCATTTCCTTAATCGTTTATTTTATGAAAATATAAAAATTTAGCAATAGTATACTTACTGCGAATGTTTTGTTTTTTAAAAACAGCAAAACCTTAAATCATTGCTTATAAGTATGGTAAAACCTAAAACATTGCATAAAAGTATGGTTCCTAACATTTAATATTTTATCTCATGTGCAACATGGAAATTGCCGCTAAAAAAACTACAAAGCAAAGAATGTCTCTAATGTATTCGTCTGATGATCTTTTAATCAAAATTTCATCACCTGCGGGTGCATCATCTTTGTCTTCTTTTTGTAACTTCAATTTTGTATGTAAAAAGTTTCATTCAATATGTTGCACACGCTATGTTTTTCCCCATTTTTTTCTTCGAAAGCATGCTTTAATCCAGTTTTGCGTTATCCCCTTTATTACTATGAAAGATATGAAAAGTTACGCATAAGTGGAAATCCATAATCTCTGTTTAGGTTGAGAATAGTTAAATATTTATATGAAGAATTTATAGATGAATGTTTTAAATTGTTACGGAAAGCGTGTGAGAAAGGTTTCAGTGATGCCATGTATCTCTACGACATCATTCTTATATGTCTTGGAGGTTCTTCAAGTCCTAAGAGTTTAAATTGATGTCTTCTTGTGTCATGTCTCAGTTGTCTGAAACTAATGAAGCCCTTGGAAAGTTCGCATTAACGTCGTTAGTTTTACGACGAACGCGCTTAGCTAACAACGAATTAGAGATTTTTTTTTACGTGGAATTAGATACGTTTATTTACAACAAACTAAGGACGATTCATTTTACAACGAATTAGAGACGTTTATCTATGTCAAATTAGAGACTAATTTTTTTCAATGAATTAGGGACGAATACTATTTACAACTAATTAGGGACGAACCTAGATAATTATTTTTAAAAAAGAAAATTATTTATAAAATATTTTATGATTTAATTAAAAAATTTAAAAAATGTTTTAAATTTAAAATTTTAATTTATAATATTTATAAAATATTTTAAAATTTTTTACAAAAACATTAAAAATAAAAATATTTATTGTAAAATTTCATCAAACAAATCTGTACTACAGGCTTCTTGCTCCGCAGTCACTGTTTGGTTTAAATCGACATCCCTTTGGGTCGAAGTCCGGATCCTGAGGGCCTGACGTCTACGCTCCAATGTCTCCATCTGATGGGGATTGCCTGCAACCAAAATGTCGAACATAGACTCCATTGCTGTAAACTGTTCAGCCGTCGAACACTTTAGCTCTGCTACTTCGTTACGTGAAGCTATCAACTGAGTACAGAGAGAGCTTTCCCCCATCCAAGTAGAAGTAACTCTTGGGACATCTTGCGCGGATCCTACTCCAAGAATCCGTCCTTTCTTCTTCGGAGCAATCTGGTAAAAACGTTAAACATGTTAGTATTAATTATATTACCTATTGTTAATTAAACATTGAAATTAAATATTTAATATTATTTGACACTCCTGGACAGCAGCTACAACCTCGTTGTGTAGGCTCTCTAATCTAGCGTCGATGAAAACTCCGGACTTGGTCTTATGAGTTCGCTCGAACAAATCCAGAAGAGACGGAATATGTCCTAACTCTTCAACCTAAAAATTGTAAAATTTTGTTAAATATCTAAGTAATTAAAAATTAAATAAACTAAATATTTTAATTTTAAATAAAACAACTTACCATCTGTAGAGCGACTCTGCCAAAAGGAGTCTGCCCAGTAGTGTTAGGCATAGTGAGCGGCAAACCGTCTGGACCAATCGTGTTACGAGAAGCAGAACACTGAGCAGCTTTCTTCACAGAATTGGGGTCTGCCCAAAAATTCTTCTAACCCACCCCAAACTGCGGCTGTCTGAAGCTAGGTTTGCCGTCATCTCCTTTCACCTCCCAATTTTTCTTCCAATCAGAGATAGTGTTAGAAAGCCGCTTCATGGCTTTCTTGTTGAACTCATTCTCGACGGTCTTGTTTATGGAGACGTCCTAGTTCCAACGTTGCTGTTAAAAAAAAAGGATTTAGTATTAATTAGTAATTAAATAAAACAAAATAATTAAAATTTAAAATTTCTAATTACCGCAAAAATCTTAAACCACATTACGCAAATGTAGTGTGGTGTCCATGTCAGTTAGGGGTCGCCTTGACAAAAAAACTCTTGATGCATTCTGTAATGCTTCACCCCACTTTGCTATCCACACCAAACCTGAATTTTATAAAACAATTGTAATTAGTAAATATATAATTTGAAGTAATTTTAATTTAAAATTTTTAAATTTAATAAATAAAATTAATACTAAATAGTTAACCTACCAATAAGTACCCGTAGGTCGATCGATATGCAATACCGACAAATTCCCGTGATTTCCATGCACGAGAATATCCTCTACCCTATATTGCGCATAGGGTGCATCCGGTGGTACCATGAGATCCGGATATGGAGGGTCGATGGGCTCATCCGGTTGCTACTCCGGTAGTGACTGTGACTGAGACGGGACAGTCTATGACTGTGTCTCTGGTATCGCCGAAGAAGTCAACGCTCCAGCAGAGCCCGACGACGAAGACGTGCCCTGGATAAAGTTGTTATAGTGGACACGTCGTGTATGCTTACGGGGAACCATAGATAAATCTGCAATAATAAAAAGATCAATCAATTAATAATCTACAATAAAAGGAAAATCTTAATTATATTCTAAAATCTAAATTCCATCCTAATTTTTAAATTCCATCTATCCTCATTCCATAAAATTAGAGATAAAATCTAAAGAGAAAGTAGAGAGGTACCTTAGAGAGAGAAAGGGAAGAGAGGAAACGGCAACTCAAATGGGATTTCTCGTGGGTTATATATAGATTTTTGTTTCATCGTAACGTGGCAACGCATTTACAACGAATTACTGTTTTGTCGTAAACACGTTGCCACGTTACGACGTTAAACGTTGCCAACGCATTTACAACGAATAATTTGGTTTTAGGGTTTAGTGTTTGTTACGACGAAATTAAGTTCAGTTTGTTGAAATTAAGTTCGGTTTGTTGAAATTAACTTCGGTTTGTTGAAATTATATGCTCGATTTGTTGAAATTCTTAGAAATCTGTTTAAACGTATTGCTTTCCAAACGTATTGTTATTAGAGTTCAAACTTATAAGAATTAGAATTCGAACTTATAAGAATTAGAATTCGAACTTATAAGAATTAGAATTCGAACTTTATAATAATTAGAATTGTATTATAATTTTGACAAACCGAACTTAATTTCAAGAAACCGAACTTATAATTTCAACAAAACCGAACTTAATTCAACAAATCAAACTTAATTTCAACAACCCGAACTTAATTTCGATAAACCAAACTTAATGTCAACAAACCAAACTTAATTTCAACAAACCGATCTTAATGTCAACAAACCGAACTTATTTTCAACAAACCGAACTTAATTCTAATAAACCGAATTTAATGTCAACAAACCGAACTTAATTCTAATAAACCAAATTTAATGTCAACAAACCAAACTTAATTTCAACAAACCGAACTTAATTTCGTTGTAACCAAACTTAATTTCAACAAACCAAATTTAATTTTGCCATAACTGAACTTAATTTCAACAAACCGAACTTTATTTCAACAAATCGATCTATTCGTTGTAAATGCGTTGTAAAGATAATTCGTTGTAAACAACTTACAAAATTAAGACGTTTGTACAACGAAAACAATATTTCGAGACGTTTTTACAACGTAATTTAGATTTTTTTTAAAAATAATTATGTATTACGAAAAATGTGTTTACCAAATTTCTAAATTCGCCTTTAAATCGTTGTAAATAAATTTTGTCGTAAGAGTGTTGCAAATTGGGGACGTGTTTACAACGAATTAGTTCTGACATGTTAATAGGTAGTAAATTTGTCATAAAATAGCTATGTTTTTACAACAAGACGATTCGTTGTAAATTTACAACACCTTTACAACGAATCCACATTTCGTCGTAAAGGTGTTGACAAAATGTCCCTAATTTACGACGTCCCTAAAACGTTGTAAAAGAGTGTTGTTAAATTATTGTTTTACTGTAGTGTCTAATGTATTCGTCTGATAATCTTTTAATCAAAATTTCAACACGTGCTGGTGCATCATCTTTGTCTTCTTTTCGTAACCTCAATTTTGTATGTAAGAAATTTCATTCAATATGTTGCGCACGCTATGTTTTTCCCCGTTTTTCTCTTCGAGAAGCATGGTTTGATCCAGTTTTGCGTTTTCCCTTTTATTACTATGGAAGATATGACAAGTTACGCATCAGTGGAAATCCATAAGCTCTGTTTAGGTTGAGAATAGTTAAATATTTATATGATGAATTTATAGATGCATGTTTTAAATTATTACGGAAAGCACGTGAGAAAGGTTTCAGTGATGTCATGTATCTCTACGATATCATTCTTATATGTCTTGGAGGTTCTTCAAGTCCTAAAGGTTTTAAATTGATGTCTTCATATATCATGCCTCTGTTGTCCGAAACTAATGAAGCCTTTGGAAAGTTCGCATGCGAGTTTGAACATATTTATATCCAATTGTTCTACGAGAGCTTAAAGAATTGATGAGATCATATGTCAAAGATATTTAAAACTAGGATGGAAAGACTACTGAATTGTTACGTCTCTATTAAAATCTTTACCTTGAACATCTTTCTCATGTTGACATGAAAACATCTTTGGCATATAAATTCTATTTATGCGATGATGTTGTTGATATTGATGAACAGGTATAGAATCTTCAGCCCTTATTTTTGATTTAGATTATTAATTTTACTTTATATTATATGACTATTGGTTTCTTATTCTTTCTAAGTTTTTAAGTTTTTCATTTTTAATTTTTTGTGTTTTAATTACATTTCTTTTTTTTATAATAAATTGAATAATTACTTTCTTTTTTTTTGGAATATAATATCTTGAATCTACTTCTGTTTCTATGTTTATTATTGTTATGTCAATTCTGTTATAAAACTTTCATGACAAGCTGTTTGGAAAAATGAAAACAAGAAAACAAATAAATCTTTTTAAAATTAACATAACAATCATCAATGTCCTATTTTATTTATATCAAGCATCACTATAAATTCGAACTTAAATTTTCTTGCAAACAATCTTTCCAACTCTCTAAATGTCCATGTTTTCTCTCCCCGACGATATTTTGATATTAATTGCATCACAATGCGCCAGATCATCTCATAAGGATTCTTTTTGCCTAAGAGCAGCGTGTAAAAAATTCTATTCGATATATGATGATTCTCATGTTCTCAATCGTCTTTTTTCAAAGAAGATATCTTCACACCATATTAGGATTTTCCTTGGTATTTCTACACAACGTATGATATATTTTTTTTAAAATAGCTAGTCTTGAAATTGTTCGTGGATGTATCAGTAGTCATCGTAGCCATTGCAGCAATTTCGAAATTATAGACTTGAAAGTATCTTATTTCAAGGAATAATGTAAATATGATGATAAGACTACGAAATATATAAGGGATATTGGAGGTGGAATCGAGATCCTACTTCGGTCCACTAAGAACAATGGTCAAAAAAATAATGTAAACTCGGCATAGGCCTTGAGACTTCATCTCGGCAATACAAGTTCAACTCGGAAGAGCTTCTCGGATACTCATCAAGAAAAGGAATAAAGTCGGACGACATGTCATCAAAGAAGAAATGAAAAATTTCCTATTCCGATATGACAAATTTCCTAAAATCTAGGATTTTTTTTAAGATAAACAGCAAATCTAAACAAAATGTATTATTTCCAGATTCGATAAGGATTGTAACCGCCTCTATAATCTATAAATAGAGGTGAAGGTCCTTCGAACAAACCATCTGCTTTTTGATACACACATTAAGCAATAAAATCTACTCGGCATTATACTTTGGCAATCTCTTACTTTCTTCGATTAATCATAATCCTTACCTATCTTCCTTCTCGATAATCAGAGTTGGATTTATAACAGGTTTGCTAAATCCTAAAGCAAGGATTCGACGAATCTCTCAAATCGTATCTCAGACGGTTTAAGAAGATTCTGACTAAAGCGAAAGTCAGCGATGAGATGACAATTGAAGCCCTAAGAAGAGGAACGGTCACAAACGAAGCTCTACAAAGAGACTTTTTCGTGAATAGGCCCAACATTATCTTAGACGCCCTATACAGAGCAGCGAGACATGCAGAATACATAGAAGAGAAGCAAATTCTCTCCAGAACACAAAGGACTCATCGAGACATTGGAGCTAAAGAGTCAAAGGATGAACACCAAGAGCCGAGACAGCATAACTGCAAAGGGAAATCCAACTCGGCTACAACTTTCCAAGTCGGTGAGACTGGAAACCTGACAAGGAGAAAGCCGTTCAATAGCACGTACAACTGGAGCGAGTATTGTACCTTTCACAACAGAACCAGTCATTCGACTTCAAGGCACAAGCAGTTGCAGGAGTTGCTTGCCAAGAAGTACAACAAGGGAGAAGTTAAACTCTTGGAAGAAGAAGCCAAGAAGTTTAAAGCACAAAAAGGAAAAGAAGTCGAGTTGTGAGAAGCAGCAAGCAAAGCGGCAAGACAAAGCAACGAAGCTAAAGGGAAACCAAAACGGCAAAAGCAAGACGAGCACACCAAAGAGATGGATTCCACAAGAGTAAATGTCAACGTAATCATGGGAGGATTACAATTCTATGATGACACCATACGATCGATCAAAAGGTATGAATGAAAGGTCATAGTGGTAGTTAATCTTGAACCAAACGAAAAAACGTGTGGGACAATAAATTCGGAGGTAACTTTCACGGCAAAAGATACGGAAGGAGCGATCTTCCCTCACAATGACCCACTAGTCGTAAAATTACGAGTAGCTGATTGCAATGTGTCTCGAATCCTCATCGACACTGGAAGTTCAGTAGATCTGATCTTCAAAGAAACTTTAGACAAAATGACACTATCAGACTTCAGGCTTAAACCCGTGGAAAGAACGTTGACCGCATTCGATAGAATTATGATCAATGCAATCGGAACCATTAAGTTGGCAATCCGAGTTGCCGGAATTACGAGATGGGTTAAGTTCTTAGTGGTGGATAAACTGCCAATTTATAACATAATCCTTAGCACACCATGGATCCATGCATTGCAAGCAATCTCTTCGACCTATCACCAGTGCGTGAAGATCCTAACAAGTAAAGGAGTCTATGCGTTGCGAGGAGACCAAAAGATGTCTCGAACTTTTTTTATTACCGACTTGAAACTCCGCAACAAGTCTTGTATGATCACGGCGACCATAAAAGAGAAAGCATTATCAGAACCTCCTATTCCAGAAAAGTCAGATCAGTTAAGCGTTGAAGTCGTCAACATTGACCTAGCAGACCCCTCTAAGTACGTAAGCATTGGGATCAACTTGAGCAAGCCAATTCGGGAAAAGTTAATCCAACTTTTGGAGCAGAATGTGACAACTTTCGCATGGACAGTCAAAGATATACCGGGAATCGACCCAAAGATAGCAAGTCATAGACTGAATGTTGATTCGACATATAAACCAATCAAGCAAAAGAGAAGAAAGCTTGGACCAAAAAGGACCAAAGCCGTAATTGACGAGGTCAAGAAATTGACCAATTTCGGATCTATTGTCGAAGTCCAGTACCCAGATTGGTTAGCTAACCCCGTAGTCGTTCCTAAGAAGAACGGGAAATGGCGAGTTTGCGTAGACTTCACAGATCTTAACAAAGCTTGTCCAAAGGATAGTTTCCCACTTCCGAATATCGACAGAATCGTCGAAACAACAGCCAGAAACAAACTTATTTCATTTATGAATGCATTCTCGGGGTATAACCAAATTCGCATGCACCCAAAAGATATGGAAAAAACATCATTCATAACAGAGCGAGGAACTAATTGCTACAGAGTAATGCTATTTAGCTTAAAGAATGTATGAAAAACCTACCATCTCTTGGTTAACATAATGTTTGCAGAACAACTCGGGCAAACAGTGTAGGTTTACATAGATAACAGCGGAAGACCACACTGATCATTTAATAAGATGCTTCAAAACGTTGAACAAATACCAGATGAAACTTAACTCGGCGAAATGCATTTTCAGAGTAACTTCGGGAGAGTTCCTTGGATACATAGTTACTCAAAGGGGTATCAAAGCTAACCCTAAGAAGATAAAAGCTATTCAAGAACTGCCTTCTCCGAAGAACAAACGGGAAGTTCAACAATTAACAGGCTGAATAACATCATTAAACTGATTTATCTCACATTCTACGGATAAGTGTCTCCCATTCTATAGCCTGTTGCGGGGAAACAAAGAGTTTAAGTGGGACGAAAAGTGCGAAAACGCTTTTTCCGAGTTGAAATAGTATCTATCAACTCCACCGATTCTTGCAAAACCAAAAGATGGAGAGCCACTATACTTATATATAGCAGTCTCCACATCAGTGGTAAGTAGTGTGCTAGTCCGAGACAACAGAGGAAGAAAGTTACACCCTTACTTCCAGTCACATACTATCATAGTATTGACGAATCACCCACTACGTACAATTCTGCATAGCCAAAACCAATCCGGAAGGTTAAACAAGTGGGCCATCGATTTAAGCAAATATGATATCGAATACAAGGGGAGAATCAGTGCAAAAATTTCAAGTGTTAGTATATTTCTTGATAGAGATAGCACACGAAGTGGACCCATTTTAGTCAGAAAAGATGCTAAAAACTTAGAAAATCTACGTAGACGGGTCGTCATCGCAACATGGTTTCGGAGTTGGAATTTGACTTGAGACACCAACAGGAGAGATCTTAGAACAGTCCTTCTGACTTGCATTCCTGTCATCAAACAATAAAGCCGAATACGAAGCACTAATCGCAGGGATCAGGTTGGCAAAAAAAATTGGGGCCATAGAAATAGAATGCTATTGCGATTCAAAACTAGTAGTGAATCAGGTGAATGGAGGCTATGACACCAAAAATGATTGAATGGAGGTGTACGTCAAAGTTGTCAAGGAGTTGACAAAAGATATCAAGTTCTGAGTCAACTAAATCTCTAGATCCAAAAACACTTCAGCTGACGCCGTAGGAGCTTTAGCATCCACGACAGACCCCGTTCAAAGAAGAATTATTCCAGTAGAAAGTATTGATCGTCCATGCAAAACACTACCAAAAGGAGATGATGAACTCGTATCAGCAATCGCCGACAATGCAAATGATTTTGATACCGAAATACAAGATGCAGAGCAAGTGGATGAACATAAAGATGATTGGCGACACGAGATACTTGAGTATATTACAGGTGGAAAAGCTCCAGAAGACAGATGGTCAGCATATCGGCTAAAGGCTAGATGTGCACCCTACACCCAACTCAATGAAAATTTATTTTATCAGAGTGTGAATGGAGTCCTCTTAACTTGTATTCATGGCGACGAAGTCAATGAGATCATCAAAAGGACGCATGATAGAGCTGGTGGAAGCTACAACGATGGTAAAACACTCATACACAAAATCCGAACTCTCAGATACTAGTGGCCGACAATGGCTAAGGATTGTGTACAATATGCAGCAAAGTGTGACAAAAGTCAATGGCATGGACATGTTATCCATGCCCCAACCAAAGAGTTAACATCAGCAAAAATGCCATACCCATTTATGCGATGGGCAATGGATATAGTCGAACCATTACCGGCATCTCGGCAAAAGCGCTTCATGCTTATCATGACCGATTATTTTTTGAAATGGGTCAAAGCTGAATCTTACTCACATATCAAAGACCGAGATGTCGTAAAATTCGTATGGAAGAATATCATCCGTCGTCATGGACTACCTATGAGATCTTGAAAGAAAACGGATCTCAGTTTATAAGGAAACGGATCTAAGTGGAATATCCAAGTAAGCAAGTCCACTCTAAGGAATCCATAAGGAAACGGACAACTCGAAGCTACAATCAAGCAAATACTAGATGGTACTAAGAAAAGGCTAACGGAAACGAAAGGAAATTGGGCTGCTTAATTGGATGGAGTACTTTGGTCACACAGAATGACACCAAGACGCCCAACAGGACAAATTCTTTTTTCCTTATCTCATGGAATGGAAGCAATGGCTCTAGCCAAAATGATGATCCTAACTTTGTGCCGAGAGCGCTTCCCCAGAAACGAAACCTCCAAAAATGATGCAATCGAAGAAAGCCTTGACGACTTGGAAGAAGAACTAGATGAAGCACTTCTCCAAGTTCAAAACTATCAACAACAAGCGGCAAAATACTACAACAAAAGGTTCGAGGACGATGCTTTGTAGTATGAGACTTAGTTCTCCGAAATGTGTTTGAGAACACAGTAGAACTTCATGCCAGAAAATTGGGCACCAACTTGGAAGGCCCATATATCGTTTGTGAAGTCGTAAAAGTAGGAGTTTACAGGATCGCAACAATGAAAGGCGAGATAATTCCACAGAGTTTAAATTCCATCAACTTAAAATGATACTACTACAGACGACTCGCCAACCCGGCAACCTAGATGCATTACTTGATGCATCTCTAAAAAAATCAAAAACAAAAAATAAGCATGTAATCAGAACTACGTCTTGCCTTGATCCCTGCGGGGTACGTAGGTAGCCTTCGGATGCAGCTAAAACAAAATAAAATTTTTATAAGTCCTCATCTCGGATCTTCTAAACAAAAAAGGGAATAAGGGTTACACCCTAACTTTTGAAAAGACGAGATCAGATTCTCGCAAAAAAAAAACTGAGTCTTAAAATCTCGTCGGGTCGTAAAATCCCGTTCAAAATAGCCGAGTCTTAAAATCTCACCGAGATGAAACTCTTGAAAATTACAGGGTTAAGTCAAAAACCCCACTTAAACCGAGACTAAGTTCTCGTAATTACAAATAAAGTCTTTGGCAAAGCAGAATTACTAGCATTTAAAAGTCGAGTCTTAAAATCTCACCGAGTCCCTAATATCTAGCTCAATCTCAACCGAATCAAATACCTCATACAAATTAAGCCGAGTCTAAATCTCGCCGAGTCCCTAAAATCTCACTCAATCTAAGCCGAGTCAAAAACCTCGCATAAGTTAAGCCGAGTCCAAATCTCGCCGAGTCCAAATCTCGCCGAGTCCCTAAAATATCGCTCAATCTAAGCTGAGTCAAACACCTCGCACAATATAAGCCGAGTCTAAATCTCGTTGAGTCCCTAAAATCTCGCTCAATTTTAGTTGAGTCAAAAACCTCGCACAAGTTAAGCCAAGCCTAAATCTCGCCGAGTCATTAAAAATGGTCGAAAATATAAAACTCGTGCCAAAATAAGATGAGATAACTAAAGTCTGCCAAAGCAAAAAAGATCTTGAGTCTTAAAACCTCATCAAGCAATCTCTGAACTTTTTTTAAAAAAAATCAAGAAAGTAAAATGAACTACAAAATTTTATACATATGGCAATGTTTTTACAAAAATCTCATTAAAGGGAAATAGCATGTCTTACATAAGATGAATCAAAAAAGAGAAAACAAAATTTTAAACACCGGTCTCGGGCTGCCCTGCTTCGGTATTTTCTCTCTTAACAGAGTCGTCTTTAACGGCAACCTTTAAAAAGAATAATATCTTTGTTTGAACCATATCGGTTGAAACCCTGAATAGGAGCATTGACAATTCTGAAATCCTTTACACTAACCTTTGGAGTGTCCTCGGATCCAGGTATATCAACCTTGTTTGGATCCACCCTATACGCGAGGACCTCGTTCCAAGCCAGAGCAGCTTCCTCTAGAAGGGGAGACTCGCAGAACTCGAAACTCGGCATGTCCAGATCATCCAGAAAAATACTCTTAACAATCTCCTAGTCCACAAGGGCCTTGGTCAAAGCAAGCCCAGAAGACACGAAGGAGATTATGTTATTATCAACCAGAGATTTCCTCTTCAACAGATGCTTTAGAATCTCATCATAATCTCACATTTGAGCATAAATCAAGCGGTTGGTCAAGCTTGCGTCAAGGTACTCAAAACGGTCTGAGATCCTCTTAAGACGCTTAGCCAAAGAGACTGAAACAAAAATAAGAAACCTCATTAGCATCTCAGAAATGCGAAAGAATGAAAACACTAGATCTCACCTTGGAAAGTCCTGATTCCGTTCTAAAGAGAGGAGACTGCAACTTTGTTCTTCTCGGCCGCCCAGAAAGCAGAATCTTTGAAATTGGCCTCAGACTTTGAAGCACCCTTAAGAGCAGAAATCTCATTCTCGTAATTAAGAGATTTCAAACGCTCCGCCTCTAACTCGTATTTTGCCCGAGCTAGATCAGTTTAAGCCACCGCCAGAGTGGACTTAGCCTCAGCTGCTTCCTGTTGAGACTTCTTTACTTGATGAGACAGCTCATTAAAACTGTGATAATCGCTCTCCTCAACAGCCATAGCCTTCTCCTTTCCAAGAAGGACCTAGTTCATCTGAGCACAAACCTAAGAAGAAATAGGGGAAGGAGGAAGAAGGATCAGACAAGTTGAAATAGGAGTAGTCAAGTCGGGAAAAGTAAACCATCAAGTTGAATCTAACTGCGAACAGTGTCTTCACCGACTGGATGTATTCCTTCTTATTGCACATCTCGGAAACAGGAGGAAGAGACTCTATCGTTTCCCTAAGAAAGTGCATCAAATCGGATACCTCGTCGCAGTCCTTAATTGGTGCCAATTCTTCAAAAGTATATCAGAACCGAAAGTCTCCAGCCGATATCAATGCAGAGGCTCTCCCCTTTTTGACAATTGGATCCCCAACAGGGGCAAGAGGCTCTTTTCTTTTAGAGAATGCCTTTCGGGCAACCTCGAGGGTAGTAGCACGACCTGGTAACATCGAACAATGTCTAATCACCTCGTCACGTAAATACTTAGTGAAGGGAATTCGGTGAGAAATGCTATTTTTAGAGGAAGAATCGACAAACAACTTCTTCTTCTTAGCCTTCTTCTTCAAGTCGGAAGAGCTGGGAGTAGATTCGAGATCTCGTACTTTAACTAATGTTTTTGTCTTCTTCTTCTTAGAAGACGGGGAACCCTCAGAACCCTTGCTGACCTTCTCAATAGGATCAGCTTTGGCCTCATAGGCCAGAACAACAACTTCCTGAGACTCTAAGTAGACGATTTGAATCTCAGAAGAAACAGACGGCTGTAACTCAGCAGTAGAGTCCCCTTTAGGAACAGAATCAGGGAGTGAGAGATTGTTGACTTTGACAGGGGAAGACGAGACATCGCCTAGAGAACCATCCAAGTCCCTAAAAACATTGGGCATAACAAATTCGTTAACCCCTATTTTAGATTGTAGAACTCTTGGACGAAGATAGGACAATTAATTAACGACTTAAAACAAACATACTCTCATAAGACATAGTGAACAAGGAGATAGTTACTTACCCTGCTAGTAACGAGAAGCGGTTTTCTTAAGAAGGTCTATTGGGAGATGTTTGAAGTGAAGACGAGGAACGCCAAGAAATTTCTGAACGAGTTCCTCGTGATTGGATAAGGAAGGACGATTCTCAGGAGGTTTCACTGCAAAAAGGAAGGCAAAGAAAGCAAAAATAAGAGCTTGAAAATAAGACAAAGTCGAAACACCATAACACCTAGAGATCTACTAGGTGTCCTTCTCCAAACATTAACAAACGTCAAGGCTCTGCACGAGCGGAAGACGTCAACGACACGAACGAAAAAATAACGTTTCTTCCAATCAGTCACTTTGGAATTCGGATCGTCAAAAAGCCGATTTCTAGACTTTGCTCTAACAAAGAAGGTTCCTTGAGATTTAGAACCTTTACTTTCACAAAAGTCGGTGATATCCTCAAAAACCAAGTTGAGATATGAACTTTCATCACCCTGCCAAGGATTAAGGCTCCGACCATATTAGCAATTCCAGCAACTCCAAGTTGAGTCATTGCGATCCGACGAGCGTAGCAATATCTTGGCAGGAGATCTGGAATCGGAAACCACATATTTGCTTCTGTGAACCACCAGTCATAAATAATAACGCACTCCACAGGAGGATTCCAGGGGCGATCATCGGGGCGGGAGTCATCATCTCGATACCAGCCATCTCGGGACACAAAGAAGAAAGCTTCGACAACTTTCTCGAATTGATAACCGACGGACCGACATCAATCTCATCATACCAATCATCTAAGTCACTAACCTCACTATATGAAAAATTCATATTTACGTTATCTTGTGTCCTACTACTACTGCTAGAAACTGAAACAGAGCCAGAATTGGAACTCGAGGAGTTAGACTCGGATCTATCCTTATCATGATATTTTATATATAAAGAATAAAAACCAACTCGGGAAAAACAAGTAGAGAGAGAAAGAAGAGAGAGAAGTTACCTCGATAAATCTCGGATGAAAGTAAAAAGTAAAGAAAATAAAGCAGTATTACAGGAGAGAAGTGGAAGTCGAATCGGTGCGGAGCAAAAGCCCGTGGAAAACCTATGTGGCCGCTCGAGTAACCCAATCGCAGAATGACACGTGGACTGAAGATTCCAGAAGCAGGTAACTTTCTGACTCGGAAATTCCAACTTAATTTACCGAGTCTGGGGGACAATTGTTGGAGGTAGATCCGAGAATCCTACTTCGGTCCACGGGAAACAATAGGTCCAACACACTAAGTGTTCAACTCGGAAATAATATCGAAGTCTCAACTCGAATATTCAAGCCAAATCGGAAGAATTCCTTCTTGGAAGCGCGCTAAAGCTTGAAGGACGTCAAACGACACGTCATCGAACGACGAAATGGAAATTTTCCTATTCTGACAAGGAAAATTTCCAAAAAACTAGCTAGAATCATCTAGGTAAGATCAAATCTTGAAAATTGTACATTTTCTTTTATTCATTCTACTTCGTAATTGTCTCTATATAATATAAATAGAGGAGCAGATCCTCCAAAAAGAGGATCGGCTTTTTGGCACACATTAAGCAATAAAAGCAACTCGTCAACCATTCCTTGCGTTACACTCTTTCTCTCCAAATCTCTAGAGAATCCTTGCCCAATCTTCTCAACCTTTTATCAGAATTGCGATTTAGTCCCCTGTGCTAGACCCGGTTCGAACAATGAGTACAAGCTTAAATCCTAAACGAATACAAATCTAAAATTTAAATGAATAAATATCTAAAAATTTATATGAATACGAGTCTAGAAACCTAAATAAACATAGATTTAAAAATCTAAATGACACAAGTCAAAAAATTTAATATACGATAATCGTAATACATCAAAATTTAAATTAAAAGTCAAACATAAATTTTATGTATAACACATGTAATTATTATAAATTAATTTTTAGTACATCAAATATATATAAATAACTTTAAATATACATATCAAACCATGAAATAAAGAAAATAAGTATCATAAGAACAATTATAAATGCGTATTTATTTTCTTACAAAAACAAATCTCATGCATGGAATAAGACTTTTTTTTTTTTTTTTTTTTAACGATAAATTATATTAGAAAATGAACTTTTATATCAAAAACTATAATATGTGTCTCTGACATGATGGGCAAAAGACATCATTTAGTTTGGTTAATATGTCGTTTTCAAAACCATCATTATTATTGTTACTTTTTATTAAAAAAATATCATTATTAAAAAAATTATGGGGTATTAAAATTTCGGAATAATGACAACAAATTGCATTTTTCTTTCTATTAAGATTTTTTTCCCTGAAACTTGTAATAATTGGCTAATATTAAAATAAAAGTTTGTGAAAAAAAAAAAAAAAAGGAAAAAAATTAATGTCTTACACAGTAAATCTTCATCTTCTCCTGGAGGGAATCTAGGGTTTCTCATATATCTCCTCGTTCCTCTGAGATTTGTTCTTCTTTCCATCATTCTTGATTTCAATCTTTAAACATTTCGCAAAACAGAAAGAGAAAGGAGAGAAATCAAACAAAACCCAGCTCGTTATTCGGTGGAAAACCCTAGATTTCATGGCGAAAACTCGACCTGGTGTTGCTTCTTCTAAGAGCAAGCTGAACAAGAAAGATATCGATTCGTATACTATCCGAGGCACCAATAAAGTTGTTAGAAGTAGGTCCATTACAAGTTCAATGTTCATAGCCTTCTGTATATTATTAATCTACTCTTTTGAATGCTTTCTCTTTGGGTTTTTGGGCTACGATTATACTTCTCTAAGCAAGTAATTGATCGAAGTTTGTAGGTATTTGGAGTCAGTATAATCTCATTTTGAGCTTTGATTTTGGATGAACGCCTCTTGCTTGTATGATAGATTTGTTCTTTTGTAGAAATGTTAGATTATTTTTAACTGGATGCTTGACATTGTTAACTGTAAATGTGTCACTGCTACATAGTTAAATTATGGAAAGTGTACTTCATTGCCTAATGTAATATTTAACGGAGTTCCTTTTTTGGGAGGAGGGATATTTGACTGTGTTGTATTGGGGAAGTCAATGCTTTGGGCTTGATTAGTGACTAACTAAGTGAAATGTAGTGAGTATCTCCATTCTACAGAAGAAGGAGAATGATAATGTTTATGAGATATCTACACTATCATTTGTATATCGTTTGAGTATAATGTGTGAAACAGAGATTTGGTGTTTTGTTTTAAGGATCATTTTGGTGTGAGAAAATTGGAGGTGTGATTCTTGCGGTGTTTTTTTGTTACAGTGGGAGACTGTGTGTTGATGCGTCCATCAGATGTTGAAAAGCCTCCTTATGTGGCACGCGTTGAGAAGATTGAAGCAGATGCAAGGCACAACGTGAAGGTGCATTGTCGATGGTATTATCGGCCTGAGGAATCTCTTGGGGGAAGGAGACAGTTCCATGGAGCCAAAGAGCTCTTCTTGTCGGATCACTACGATGTTCAAAGTGCGCACACCATCGAAGGGAAATGTATCGTTCACACCTTTAAGAATTACACGAGGCTTGAAAATGTAGGAGTGGAAGATTACTATTGTAGATTCGAGTATAAAGCTGCTACTGGCGCATTTACTCCTGATCGAGTTGCTGTGTAAGTAGATATATAGTAATACTAATGAGAAATGCCTTTCTTTCTCCTGTTATATTCATGAGTTTAATCTTTTTTGAATTTTGCTTGATTCTAAAGATACTGCAAGTGTGAAATGCCGTATAACCCGGATGATCTGATGGCGCAATGTGAAGGGTGCAAGGACTGGTATGCTAATGGTCATCATGCTAGTTCACTTCCTTTTTTAAGTTAACAACTGTTCCTCAGTTTGTGTAAATTCCGGATATCAAACTCGCTTAATGCTTTTTATGGCTTAGTTGGAAAGCAGATATTTGCATTGCTTGCTTATATAGTCATCAATCTTGTTACTGTTTATTGTTGGGTTTTCTTATGTGGTTATTGTATAGGAGAATGTTAAGTGATCATTGTTTTGTTGAGTGATCATTGTTTGAAATTTTATATCATAATATGTTCTTTTTATTAAATTGTAGGAGTTACTAATATGTCATTGTAGGTATCACCCAGCCTGTGTAGGCATGACGATTGAAGAAGCCAAGAAGCTGGAACACTTCTTATGTGTTGAATGCAGCGCTGACGGAGATGTCAAAAGATCTTTGAACGGGTTTGCTTCATCACCAACCAATGATCTTAAGGTAAGTTTTGTCTTAACATCTGCTCCAATAGTGGCTTTATTTTGAATTCTTAGTAAAGTACTAAAACCAAACTTCCATTTCACTAATGTTTGTTTCTACCCGAGTAAAATGCAAAAACAATAAATTTGGGCTCAAGGCATTGTTAATACCGTCTCTTCTCTGGATCATATCCATTTGTTTCTACTATTTTGTCTGAAACAACTTGTTCTTGTTCTGGTATTAACAACAACGTGTGTTCAGGTGGAAGCCAAGCGCCGGAAAAGATGATCGTGGGTATGAACCTCTTAAGAATGTAAGAGTGGATAGTTAGTTTAGCTTGAAGCTCTTTGGGTGCAGATTTACGTTAAGTAGAATTTTGTCGTGTCGTCAGTTGATGTTGTGAAAAATCGAGAAAGAATCAGAGAATGTGCAAAGAGCTGTATAGCCGAAAATTTTGTGGGAATAACTGAAAATGTTTCAAGGCGTCTGAGAGATTATTTTACTCTCTATTGGTTTGCTTCTAAGAGAGATTCAAAGAAACGACACACTTTGCCTCTCTGGCCAACTCAAGAAGTAAATACCAGATCTTAGACTCTACTGTGTTGGATTCTTTGTTTCATGCGACCACAGGATTGCAATAACCGGGTTGGTAGTGTGATAAACCACATCGAAACTAAATTTAAAGTTGAAACAAAACTGAAGTAGGTGCATTACCATTTTCCTGTACTAAAACCGAAGTAGAACACAAGTCTTAGGTTTTATTATATGATCCGTTGTTCGAAAAAACATAGTATACAAATACAATTAACAAAAATATTGTGGTGAGAAAACGTTAATGATATTAGAGTATGAACAGTATGCAATGTGGATGATTGTTTAATTTTATGTTACTTTTTCATATATGTAATTTTAATTAGAAGAATACTCGAGAGAAAGACTTTTATGATTCGTTTTCTTTGGTCATAAAGAGTTGTATTCTAGAAATTATTAATTTATTGGATAAAATTGAAAATTTCTGTTAAAACAATCAAAACTTCAAATTTTAAATTAAACTCTGCTGATAAAAATTTAAAAGAAATATGTTTACAAAATTTCCTATGATTTCTTTCATAAAATAGCTCTCAGTTTTCAGGTTCTGGCTTGTGCTTTAGCCGATTTCAGCTGCTCTGGCACCACGCTTTTAGTGAAGCAGTAAAAGAAGTAAAGCGACACCGTTTAGTTTCTGCGTTCTATGCTAGCCGTTGAAAGAGAAGAAAGTCAACAATTTTTCTGATTCTTTGAACGGCCAGATTTAAGGTTTCTGTCCTGTCCGATGCACATCGATTTTTTTTTTTTTTCTTTTTTTCCTTTTTCGCCGATAAAGTTGTCTGGTTTCATGATGAAATTTTAACTCTGGTGATCATAATGAAATAGATATGAGCAAGAAAAATTTGGCGATTTTGATGCGGGCTAGAATGACTTCGAACAATCCCACCAAATTTTCCCTCTCTCAATTTCCTGTAAGCTTTTCTTTTCTTTTTTTACAATTTTTTTCCGTTTGTTCTTCGTTGTTTGAATTTTTACGAAAATTGTTTTCATAATATTGTGATTGTGCCCAAATTCACTCAATCTGTAACCATGGCCAATGACAATTTTTCATCTTTTGAAGAGAAAAGAGAGTTAAGGAATTGCTTTTTGAGCTTGATCAAGTGGTTGAATGTTTTAAGGAGATATGGATATTATTTATAAGCCCAATTTGACTCTAAACTAATTGTTGTGGACTTGTTTTTAGAAGGAGATCCAATCTAATCCTCAAGAGACTCATTCTGGAGATCACATTTTGCCAAACTCTAATGAAGGAACTGGATATTCTAGTGAGTTTGGTACCACAGGAAGGTAACTGTAGATTTGATTACCACCTTTGATCTTTGAAGAAGTTTAATCTTTTCTTTTGTTTAAACAAATTTGGTTTCTTTATATTGATTAGGGTATATGATATAGTTCGAGAAACAATGCATTCAGCTATCTCTGCTAGTAAAACCACTGTATTGGACATTACTCTTAGTGATTTTCAAGAGGTAAAACGATCTCATATTGATTCCTGATTATGTTCTTTGATGTATTTAACCTTTGAATCTGATTACATATATGGTTTATATGCGTATAGGGTTACTTTAGCCTTTCTCTTGAGGACCGTAGGAAATTACTGCTTGCATTAGCCAAGGAATATGATGTTAACCGAGAGCAAGTCCGAGAACTTGTTAAGCAATATCTTGGACTTGAAAATTCAGCTAGTAAGACTTTGTATTTTGATTTCATTTTGGTGGTATTATTCGAGGAAGTTTTTATTGATAAGCGAGCATTCTTTAGGTGATGACAAGGATGCTTTATCTTCTGTTTTTTATCGCATTGAGCGGAATATGAGACATGCTCTTAGGCCAACATATGAAGTTCTATTTGAGAGGTTGAATACACATCCAGGAGGTTTAAGATTTTTGTCCATCCTTCGGGCCGATCTTCTATCCATACTCACGTAATAATTCCCATCTTTTTGTTATGTGACTGCAAACTTAGATAGTTGAAGATAGGTTTGATACAGTTGGTAACCTGCTGAATGTGACACTGATGGTTGCTTCTAATGTACAGAAAAGAAAATGCATCATCTCTGCGATCATTAGATTCTTTTCTAAAGGAGAAACTCGGTATGTGGCTTAGTCCTGCTACCTTAGAGCTTCATCAGATTACTTGGGATGATCCTGCCTCATTGCTTGAGAAAATTGTGGCATATGAGGTGTGCATTTATAGTTTTCATGCCTGTAATCTCAGCTATTTTTAACCGTAAAAATTAATTTTTCTAAATAAATTTGATAACGCATTATTCACAAGGCGGTGCATCCTATCAGCAACCTCTTGGATCTTAAAAGAAGATTGGGAAGAGGCCGTCGATGCTTTGGATATTTTCATCCATCTATTCCTGGTTAGTTAAATAAGTTAAATTCTCTGGACACATGTCTCTTTGATTGTAAGTTGACCACATTCTTTGATCAGTTTGTGTTGCTACTTTCAGGTGATCCACTTATTTTTATTGAAGTTGCTCTTATGGAAACTGTTGCTCAGACGATTCAGGTCAAACTAATTTATTATATACCGCGTAGTTTAGATTCTGTAGCTATGTGTCTAAAATTTTCATTGTTGTTGCAGGAAGTTTTGTGGGACAATCCTCCCATACAAGAGAACCAAGCAACATGCGCTTTATTTTACTCAATTTCTTCAACTCAGGTATGTGCACATTCTTCCTTCATATCTGTATATCTTGCTTTAGTTCTCGTTGATTTAGATCATTGTTTTTTTCGATTCATTTCATGGTGCTAATTAAATCTATGGCTTTTTGTACACTTGTCTTATATATTTTCAGCCTGGCTTAGCTGGGATAAACCTTGGTAAATTTTTGATCAAACGAGTGATTACGTTGGTGAAAAGAGACATGCCACATATTTCTGTGAGCACTTTGGCTATTTTGTATGACAAACTTTAATACTGTTAAAAGCCTTTATCTGCTTGCTTAACAGAACTATTTCGTTTTTCTTTGCAGACATTTGCAACACTTAGCCCTATTCCTGGATTCATGCAATGGCTCCTCTCAAAGTTATCTTCTCAGTCGAAATTGGCTGAAGGTGACCGCAGCACACAAAGTGATTCGTCTTCATCTACTTTTACGGAGAACATATTACTACCAGAAGAGGAACAAACCCTCATGAGTTTGTCAGAGTAAGAATTCAATGAACAGATTCGTCATGTATGTTCTTATCAACTATATAAAAATCATGTTCAAGGCATCAACCCGATGGTTTTGTGTATTCAGTGATTCTTATTCCAGTGGCAATGGCATGGAAATTCTGTTGAAGTTACTATCAGAGAAGACCTGTAATTGGGATACTTCGCCACATATACTGCCAGTTTTAGAACCTATTCTTATGCGGTTATGTGCTAGGTATGTTCATTCTTAAAGATGTAATGTTTAACATGAATCATACAGGTATAAATTCTGATATTTGCGTGATATTGATAGGTACCTCTTGCAAGAGAAGAAGAGAGGAAAAGCTTTAGACTCTGTTGCTAACTTCCACTTGCAAAATGGAGCGGTAAGTCCACTGAATCCAATAGGGTTTTGACAAATTGAGTGACTGATTGAGACTGATAAGCTTTCTTGTTTCGATATGTATACATAGATGGTTGAAAGAATAAACTGGATGGCTGATCGATCAGAGAAAGGTATTCAACAAAGTGGAGGCATTATGGTTAACTATGTCTATAGGTAAAGTAAACTCTGTATATAATAAATTCGTCAGCTACATCTACATGGCTCATCGTTTATCTTGTCCTAATCCCATTTAATTCGGTTAATGACAGGTTAGAGAATATAGAAGACTATGCTCAATCATATTTTGGGTCTGGCAAAATTCATGCCTCTCCTGATATCCATTCTCGTCTCTAAGTAACTTCTCAAAGCAGCGTTTGATTCTTGATTTGGTCATTGTGGAGAGATCAAAGCCTTAGATTAACACAACACAAGTGTATGTACAAACGGTTTTTATGTGTGTATACTCTCGAGACGTATATATATCTTGCATGGGCTTCGAAGAGCTATGATCAGGTTTCATTTATCTGAATCGGTTTCAACATGACTAGTCTCCAAGACGAAATCACGCATGAGTTTTGTGTTGGCTCTATCCACATTCTGCATCTCCATTAACACAAGATTTTTTTGTTACATACTTACATTCATATACATATAGAGTGAAGGAGATAGAGAGAGAAGAGAGAGAACCTTGAAGGCAAGGCTCTGCAAATTATCCCATTCGAAATCGTTCTTACAGTAAGCAGACCGAACCTACGTTTGGTAATAAAAGACATAAGATATTGAAGTGTTTTGGAAAAAATGTATTATTGAAGAAAAGAAGAGCTTAGCTTACCTCTAATATTCGAAGAGCTTGCATCGGTCATAATACCAAAAAGAAAAAGTTTTTAAGTTTAGTTATCATAATCAAGTATGTATACATGTATTAAAATATACGTAACACTATTTTGAAGAAGTTTTGTTTACAAGAATTTTAGACAAATACTTAATAATGTAATTTGGTGAAAACTTTCATTGTACCAAAAGAATGTTTGGAAAAAAAAGGAATACATTTCGTGTGAACCACTAAGAAGAAAACAGAATTTGTTAAAACATATAATGCATGACTTAATAACCTTAAAATATGTCAGAGTTTTTAAAATCATTTAAAAAATAGAAACCAATTTATATAATTATATATACAAAAGTGTTATTGGTACCTAAGTTCATGTGACGTGAAGAGCGACGCATGAGAGCAGCACAGAATTTATCGCCATCACTTACAGAGTTTGTATCTAAGAATTCTCTTAATTCCAAATACGCTTCAGGGTTATAACTCTGTCATTAATTCATGTTAATTATATTTTTCTAATCTAAACACCTAAAATTAATTAAGAATTATCATCTAAATTGACCTCAAGCTGAGCAGATACTATTCTCACTGCAACATAAGTAAAAAAATCATGAAGATGCTTCGCTGCCTTAGCCTCTGGTGAAGCTTCTCCAAATCCTAATTCAATTGTAAGAGATAAATATTTACAAAAAAAAAAAAATAATCTCAATAGATAATCCTGATCACCAATATATAAATAAAATTGATTTATAATACATACCGGGAACATACATCTTGTTAGAACAAATTCGAGTTGGTTTCAATTTTGGTGAATTCTGAATTGATGGATAAGAAAGTGAAGGTCTTTTACCAAATTTTGGATGAAGGTAAGAGTGATGAAGAAGGAGTGAAGAAGATGACTCCATAGATTTTAGATCAAGAAAAAAAATGCAGGAATGGCATTTTGTTTTACTATTTGGTCGTCTATAATAAGATGTATAAGGTTCACACATTGATTGAAAATATCTAGAATATAGATAAATAAAAATATCTTCAAGTTGGAACTTGGAGGTATAAAGAACAACATAATTCTTTTATTTAGATTTTTGTATAGATTCAACTCGGTTTCGGCTCTTGTCAAATAACAAACGAACTACAAAATATTAGTACCCACAATTTCTAATCTGATTTGGCTAAAAACCTTAAATCGAAAGTAACCAAAGAAGAACTATTTCTAACACATATCTTATGATGTTTGATTACTTATTGTTACAAATAACTGTCCAGAACCAAACCGATTAATTATTTCTGTACTATTTTTAGGTGTTTTGTAATTTTTGATTATAAGTAATTGTAGTTTTGGGAATTTGATTATTTTTCTGTACAAGTAATCATAGTTATTTGATTACAAGTAACCATTAGAACCAAAACCAATTTGGTTATATTGCAAGTTTCCATTCAAAATTAAAATAAAAATGATTCGAAACAAACTAAATTTTACTCGGTTTCTATAAGATTACCAAGAAATCTGAAATAAATACTAATCTGAACCGGTTTTAAAAAAATATACACACTAATCCGAACCAAATGCAAAAGGCTAACTAATCTGGTGTTTATGATAGACTAATCTATGATGCTTTTTTTTGTGTGACCTAAAATATAAAACTGGCCGAGTTGCTTTCAGTCTGGTAGTTAGGATGATCCAGTTAATGATTTGGCATCAAGGTTTGATTTCTACCCACTGCATTATGGTAACTTAAAAAAAGAGATTTTAGGCTATGGATCCAGACCCGTCTCTAGGAGGTGGCAACATAAGCATTTGCCTAGGGTCCATAACTCAAAAAGGGCCGAAAATTTATTTTTTATTGTAAAAATATGAAATTTTTTGAATAAAAGATCCAAATTTAAGAAAAAAAGACGCAAAAATATTTTTAACCTAGTTAATAATAGAATAATAGGGTCTAATTTTATGAAAAAATGTCAAAAAATTTTTTTAACATAGTTAATTACTAAATTTTGGATCATTTTATAATTTTGGGCTCCTTTAAATCATGTTTTACAAGAAAAAAAATTTTAGACTCTTTAAAATATAATATAGATAAAGATTTTTTTTCGTATTATGCTTAAAATACTTAAAATGTATAAGATGAGACTGTATGGATCAAACCTTATTGATCTAAAACTGTGTCCCTGTCCTATGTACATTGGTTTATGGTTGGCTACTATCGACATACCACTATTCTAAAATAAATGTATAACTAAATCCACTAGAATTTCAGCTAATCTCACCAGTACTTTTCTTCTCTTTAAATATATCTAATTAATACACACTCTAACATACATAGACAACGAGGCGTAGATTATACTTCAGTTTGGTATATAATCTAGTTTTTGTTAAAGGGTATATAATCTTCTTTAAAATATATAATTAATGAAATTAAACTTTATACTTTTGCCTTTGTTAATTCCGCTTTATCCAAATACAGTAAAATTTAAAAGTGGCTGGTGATGGAACACCTCACCTTACCCACTTTACTAACGTTGCCCAAAATAGACCACACAAATATTAAATAAATAAATATATTTAATTTAATTATATACGTGTCTATACTTTGATTTATTTAATGTAAAGTTGGTTTCGGTCTGGTGGTTAATAATTTGGTACCAGTATTTGATTTCTATCGATTATATTATAATAGTTTAAAAAAAATTAATTTTAGAAATAAACTTTAATCTATAAATTTGACCTTGTTAATCTGATATTAACAAAAAAAACACTAATTTTGACTAAAGAACACTAGTTTAATTTTTAAATCACCCGATCACTCACTGCGCGTGCTTAACACGATCAAATTATTTACTCCACACGCGTGAATTGCTTATCTTATTTTCTTATAGTAAGACTCTATTGGTCCGTATATTACACTCTCTTGCTACACGCGTGCTATATTTGACAAACAGCATTTATGACTGCATGGCAGTTACGTTAATACTGTAATTAATAATTTCTCAACAAAACACTTTACGCTTCATAATATTTTTTTTGATCAAGCAAAAGGGGAAAAAGTCCTTTTCAAAGCTTATTAATAGAAAGTAAAGAATCAACGTCTACAAAATTAAATCGAGAAGTAGCATTACCAGTCTGATCCACTTCAAGAATCAGAATTAAATCATATGGAACAGAGTCAAAAAGGCGAAAACCAAAAAAGGAATCAAAAGCCAGATTAGCTAAATTATATGTTAAGAGCAACATTATCGGTAGAAACTCTTAAGAGTTTTTTTTTTTATGTCAAATGAAAAAAAAAAAAAAATACAACCAACCAATCAGAATCCATCACGTCATTAGAAACTCAACTCTTGGGTTTCTTATTTAAGAAACACTCTCTCCTTCTTTCCCCTCACTTTTGATTATTTTAATCTAAGAAACTCCTTAGAGACTACCAATAATGGTGGTCTTAGTTCCTTTATGGAGGAAGCTATAACACAAATGTATAGGCTTTTTTGTTTGGAAAAAAAAATATTTAAGGCTTTGAATTTCATCATTACATTGAATAAAAATATATATGATGGTTTTAAATTTTTTTCCTCTAAAAATTTAGATTGACAAGTTCCATCTATTTCAATTTTTTCTTCAAATTTTTAATGATAACACATGTGACAAATAAAATGTTCTAAAATCAAATTTGGATAGAAAATGGTCTCATAAATGAAGAATTGGTACCAAAAGGTGATTTTATGATGCTACGATAACGAGACGAGACGATTTTTAGGTTGTTTGCTGTTAACCGGGTATTTACTGGATATAGATGTATGGTTGATGATTCTTGGAAGGATTCAGATCTCTTTACATGGTTGGGTTGATATTGCTTCTTGATGATAAAGACATAATAAATATGGGGTGCAGGGTCTTTGATGAAGTCTATCTTCACTATATTCAAAATTTAAGGCGCTTTTTTAGTCTATGACCAGTCTTATTTCACTTCAGATGACGGAGGTAGAGTCCCTAGAGGATTGCTCTGAGCTTGTCAAGATGATTGAGGACTCTTTAGCCTAGCCAGTCTTTACATCTTATCTCGACGACTTCTCTAAACTTTAGAGTGTTTTCCGAGCCGACTTATTAGTTTTGATCGAACGTGCGCCTAATCACAAGAGATAATACATAACTCTCAATGTTAGAAAGTTATCTAGGAATAAAACTTTTATGAACAATGTACCTTCATCTTGGTCCCATCATGTTTATAATTGATTAAAGTTGACAAAAAAATTGAATTCGGATGAAAAATATAGCAGAATTGTTATTCAACCACTTCACCCAAATTAATTATATAAATATGTATATTTTTATTTTTTGATTTAATTAAATAATAGCATTAGTACCCACCTACTAAGGGTGTGACGGAGCGGATATCCGCCCCTTTTGACGATATCCGTATCCGTATCCGT